>JAXGGT010007072.1:0-21886 GCA_035583425.1 Marsdenia floribunda
ATATATATATATAAACTCAATATATTCTTATTAATTTAATAAAAAACCTCTTTCAAACACTTTAACACCATAATTATTGTAATATATTTAATTTTAAAAATTTTTGGATCGGGTATGTATCCGGTACAGTATTTATAGTTCTGTACTTAGACCCAATTAATATTTAATTTTCGGGTACGGGTAGGGTCCTGGTCCGGGTATGAAAAAACTAGACCCGTACCTAGTATTTTCATGATCGGGTCCGAGTAGGGTCCAGGTATTTTAGACCCATTGATAGGCCTAGGGATATATATAAAAGTTAGTAATTACTCACACAATACAAATTTAGGATATATATATGGAAAATATGTCATTTTTGTTCAATAACAAATTTATTTGTCTAAATTATATTTTATATTTTTATTTTTATAGTGTTAGATCATTTAACTCTTTAGGATTATTTAACTTGGTCATATATTTATCATACAGTAATATAACTATAATAATTATTGTATTGAAAAAATTATTTGAAAAACTTGGACAAAAAGACTAAATTGATGATTATAAATAATTATAAAATTCAGTATTATAAAAATAAAAATATAAAATTTAATTTGTGAATAATTACTATTTTTTTTTTTTTTTTCATTGGAAACTTTATACTAATTACTTGTTTGGTTATAGTCCAATAATTTTAGGATAGAATGCGCATAATCATATTCAGAGTCTTTATTCTAAAGATGTATAAATCACTGATGCCACAAATACAACTCATGTTGCCATTTCAGGGAACTAATAAAAAAACAACATTCCTCATATAGATGATTTCCAATGACTTTGAGACGTGGAAATGCATGCATGATTGGATTAATTGATCATAGTTTATTTTATTTGTACTTGAATATTATATATATATATATATATATATATATATTTAAAAATAATAATTAAAAAAAACTTATTAGAAATTCAAAATATTATTAATTTTATATAATCATAAAGTTCGAAAAAATTAAGAGCCGTTCAAGTTAGAATTTTAATTTGAGAATTAAGTTAATGATTGGGATTAAAAGTTAGAATAATTAAATGATTTGTGTATATTTTTGTAATAGTAAGTCTATATTTTTCTTAAAGTGGCAATTTTCAATTGTAATTCAATGTAATTGTAATAAATTATGAATGTGTTTATAGCACTTGTAATAAATTATTAATAACTTGAAGCTCAAATTGAAAAGTCCAATTTCAACCCGAAAACCAAATTCATCCTAGCTCTTTTCCTATCCTCAACCCACACTCTATCTTTTCTAAACAATCCTTTTCACCTCTTCGGCAGTTTAAAACCTTGCTTCAAAATAAACCAAAATCTGTTCGTGAATATGTCTCCGCCTCCAAGCTAGACCAGCATTTTATCCCTGCTGGAGGACAAGAGCATTTTCTTACTCTTTATATTCCACCTGAACTAGTTTGCCAGTGGAAGACACTTGGCTACACACATATTCACTTTGGTGCTATCCGGTTAGCCCTTACCTTACATGGTCGTAAAGGCATTCCCATGGTAGCACGCATGGCCTTACTAGACACAAGGTTTCTACTATATCAACATGCCTGTATTTCAATATGACATTGTCAGATCCCTTGTTACTCGAAGCACTCAAAGTCCAGATCCAAATTGTTGGGGCAACCCAAGATCTTCGAGCTGATGCTGCCACTCTTGCCTACTAGATGGTATACGAGTTCAAAATCATGCCATGGATTTGTCTCTCCCTGGTGGAGAAGATGCCCTTCTCTTATCTGTTGATGAACGCCATTCTGCTTCTTGCATTCATGTCCCTAGACAAATTTCTAGGGCTGAGCTTGTCCAATTACTCCCCGAAACTTGGATAACTAATTATGAAAAGCTTCACAAAGTAGCCAACCAACCCATTCAATCCACTGAGTCTACCATGACCAGCAACACTGATGGCACTGTTTCAATCAAGTTTAACCATAAACATGTGGAGAAACCCAGAGCCAGTATTTCTTTTCCAACTGTTCACATGATTTCTCTTTCTTTGATAGCTCCCACTGCTGTAGATCAATTAGAAGTGGATACATCCCAACCTCTTTATCAAGCTTTCTCAAATGATGCCACTCCTATCTACGGGTTTGCTGACCCTTCAACCGGACACAAATTCTGGGATCTTGATTGCAATTGCCCCTCATGTTTATACCCAAGCACCATGACCCCTTCACCAGCCAAGAAGAAGAAGAAGTCACGAAAGAAACATGACCCTTTCTATGAAGCTTATCAGCAAGGCGAATCATCTATTGCTCCTTTGGGAGAACTTTCAGGAGATTATGATTATCTAGTTCGCTATTCTCCCCCTTCGTGGAGAAAAGAGCTTCCCCTAACTCCTGTTCCTGATCCAGAACATCGTCAATGGGATGATGACACTCCTTGGGAGTTCCCTCCAAATTCTCAGCCAGTTAGCTCTACCTCAGTCCCTAATCTCCCTGCCATCAATATGTTTCAACCCACGGATGAAGATTTTCCTCCTCTCACTCCTTTCATTAAAGGGCCTTCCAGACATACACCTAAAATCTCAAATGCTAAACCTGAGATTCTTCCCACTGGGCACCCGAAACCTAAAAGTGACGCTGAAGAAGTTATGAATTAGCAATCTGAAAATGCCATTGCCCAAAATCAAGCCCTTACCTGAATTGACCAAGGAGTAGCCCAGGTTTCTTCCTCCATTTCTCAAGTCGCGGCCCAGATTGATACCCAGTCTGCCCAAGTCAAAGACCTCATCTGGGCACTACAGCACCGTCTGGACACATTAAAATATGATATGCCTGGCATAGACTTTCGTCTTCATCAACAGCAACAGCAACAACAAGCTGAAACATCTTTTTTGCAGAATACCATAGCTAACTTAAAAGCCTCTGGCACAATGCCAACACCCTCCCATTTTGGTCCTTTTTCTCCTCTTGGAACATATCCTCCTCCTAGAAGCTTTCCTCCTCAGCTATCTACTGCTTTCCCTGGCCAACCCTCATTGTCTTCTTTCTTTAATCCACAACTTGTGTTTCCACCTCGGAAAGAGTTTGATATTGCTGCCTGGTTTAAGCAGAATAAACTTGAAGATAAATTAAAACAACAAGCTGAGAAAGCAGCAGCCAAAGCTCGTTCAGCAAAGGGAAAAGCTAAAGTTTCCGAAGAAGAGCCACCTCCCTCCTCTGAAAGTATGATGATTTCTCCTACCAATCCGCCCAGTTCTACTCTCAACCAACTCCATCAAAATTTTGTTCCCCAGATTGCTGGTATCCAAGGAGAAACCTCAGATGATACTAGTACAGATGGAAAGAATTATTCTGAGGATAGTCTCTCTGATTCAGAGTTCGATACTTCATCAGAAACTAAGCATTCATCTCCTGAGCCATCAACATCTGCCACTACCAACCCTGCTATTTTGATGGCTCCTGAAGCCTCTCATGACCACTCTGATCCCGTATCTAAGACTGATGAGCCCACTCCTTATGTCTCTTCTCCAACCTCCAAACCAAAAAACTCTGGTGTTGGACCCATGTTTACCATTGATGATATTCCCCCAGCAAAATGGCTTGACAGATTCCAAGAATTCCATGCTTGGATGACTTCCAAACATCTCACGGAAGACTGCTGTTATACTATTCTTTCTGAGTTTGCTTATCGTTTTACAGGAACTTTGAAAGATTAGTGGTAGACCTTGGCCGAACCTGATAAGGTTATGTTCCTCACAAGACAGACATTTCCAGAAGTCATTGCTCTCTTGCATTACACTTTCCTTGGCAATCTTCAAGAACATCTCGAAGAACAATGCAGGACGTACTTCCAAATGCGGTGCCACTCTTACAATCTTCATGATCTGAACAAACATTTTCACAAGATGATCAAGTTGCTTTACCAACTTGGAGGTGATGTAAGCCTCAAACAGGCCTTTTTGAGTTCTCTGCCATGCATGCTAGCTGAGAGTGCAGAAACATACATCCACCAACGGTATTCTACCATCCTCTCTACCTCACCCGGACAGATCCAACAAGCATTTCTCCTTGCTCTGGAGGAACTTTGCCGCAAAAGAAAAGTGGTTCGCCGATACCTTCATGGAAATGCAGAACTTGAACAAGCCTGCCGAAGGCCAGAACTAGAGATCAAATGTAGGTGCAAAGGTTGTAAGAAGTCCAAGCGTAAAGATAAGAAGGTCAAGAAAATCAGACATTTCCTCTCTCGATCGACCACTCAACCCAGGAAGTTCAGGTATTTCCGGAAGAAAAGACACAGGACTTCAACACCATCTTCTTCCAAGCAGTGTTACATTCGTAACAAGCCAGGACACTTTTTCAAAAATTGTCCCCAAAATCTTCGCGGTGTTCATCTCCTATCCAACATCTGTCAAGAAACTGGTTTGGTGTTTAATACCAACGATGATCTGTAATTTATCTTTTTCGTTGAGGATGAACCTTCTGATCAGATCCTTTTTGCCCTCGAAGTGTTAGATTCTCCTGTTGATACTTTTCAAGTTTCCTCTCCTGATCCTGAACTACCTCCCACTTCTCCTCCTCTTATTGATTGCCAGCATGTCCAACCGCTTCCCCAGGTTTACGCTCAGATTTACCCTACCAAATATGACAAACCCATCTCTCTTGTTGTTTTTTTTTATACTGGTGCAGGACAGTCGTTTCTTAACCCTAGTATTCTCCTAGATGAGTATTGGGTGCCATTTGAGACCAACTTCAAAACTGCTGCCAGCACCATCTTCAGTACTTACCTCATCACCAAGCACCCTATAACCATCCAATTCTTTCCTACCTGCTCCATCCAGACTAAGCTGATCGGCTCTGCTCTCCCAGGCAAAGATCTACTAATTGGCTTTGACATTTACAGCCAACTCAAAAAAAATGTAAGCTTCTCCCTCATGGTCTCCAATATAAACAACATTTCCAGAAATATGTTGATATGCCACGATTGTTTTATGTCAGCAATGAGGACTACCTAGCCACATTCAAATCTCTTCTTGTCACCAAATCCTGTGCTGATAGCCATCCTGAATTCCTAGCCAAATGTCCCCATCCTCTGTGGAAGAATGAAGATTTTTTTTTTATTCATCTCCCATTCAAAAAAAAATGAAGATATCAATCCTACCAAGGCTAGTCACTCTGGGATGAATCCTGACCAAACACTCCTTGCTGAAGCCGAATGTGCTGAGTTACTTGCCTTAGGGCTTATTGTTCCTTTCGACTCTCAATGGGCTTGTGAAGCTTTCTATGTTAATAAGAGAGCTGAACAGATTCGGGGCAAAATGAGACTCGTCATCAATTACCAACCTTTGAACCACTTCCTACGGGATGACAAATTTCCATTGCCCACTCGGCCAACCATGTTTGCCAAACTGTCGAAAGCTCGTTGGTTCTCTAAGTTTGACCTGAAATCAGGATTCTGGCAATTGGGCATTCATCCAGCTGATCAGCATAAAATTGGTTTTTGTATACCCAATCAGCACTTCCATTGGACAGTGTTACCATTTGGTCTGAAGACTGCTCCCTCACTTTTCCAAAAAGCTATGGTTCGCATTTTCCAACCCATTCTGTCTAATGCTCTGGTGTATATAGATGACATACTTCTCTTTTCAGAGACTTTTGAGGATCATATTGCCCATCTCTACAAGTTTGCTAAACTTGTAGACACATACGGTGTAATGTTATCCGAGAAAAAGATGATTCTGGCAGTCCAAGAAATTCAATTTCTGGGGATGGTATTATCCCAAGGATCTTGCCGGCCTAGTCAACATCTCTCGCAAGCTCTTAAGGATTTTCCAGAAAAAGACCTCACTAAGATTCAAATCCAGCAGTTTCTAGGTTTTATTAATTATGTCCGGGATTTTATTCATCGAGTTGCTGAGAAAATCACTCCTCTCCGTCTCAGGCTCAAGAAAGTACCACCTCCATGGTCATCTGCTCAAACACGAGCTGTCCAAGATCTGAAAGAGCTTATCACTGATCTTCCCGCTTTATGGATTCCTACCACCGGTAAACGGATCCTTCAGACAGACGCAAGTGACCAATATTGGAGTGCAGTTCTGTTTGAAGAAATCAATGGATCTAGAAAACTTTGCGGTTACGCATCTGGACATTTCAAAGATTCTGAACTCCATTATCACGCCACTTTCAAAGAAATTTTGGCAGTTAAAAATGGAATTAAAAAATTCAATTTTTATTTAATTGACCATAAATTTCTTGTCGAAATGGATATGAGTTCTTTTCCCTAGATGTTGAAGTTCAAGCAAAAGAAAGTTCCGCACCCACAGTTTCTTCGATGGTCTGCATGGTTTTCCCAACATTCCTTTGATATCAAACATATCCAAGGTAAAGATAATGTTGTTGCAGATTTCTTCTCCAGGTCACTCAAATCTGTTAATATGTTCTCCTCAGCCTCAGCCTCCACCCAAGAATCTTCCTCACAACCTCCCCCGCATTTTTCTTCTCCTCATACATTACCTTCTCTAGCCTCTCCATGGACGAAAGAGCTCATGGATCAACTCATCCATCATCACCAGCTACAATATTTCCGAAAGGCAGGCGGGTCTATCTTGAATCCTCATGGCATTAATCCTACCTATCCCATCTCACAGATTTTTGTGCTACATCCTTCTAATTTCCCTGATGATCTTTTATGGTTCTTTTATTATATGTGCCACCAGTATCATATAATGATCGAAATAGATACCCAAGCTTTCAAATTTTCACCTACTCATTTAAACCCAAATCTCCTCACTTTTCTTTCCTGGTTCAATCCATTAGAATATTGGCAAGCTCATTTCTTAAGCCATCCACCCATCTTTTCCACATTCATGTTACACCGAACCGTATATGCTTTTGGGGCCTTCTTTGGAACCCAGGTACATTCCCAGTGCCAAGGTTTACCAGTTGGATTCTAGTTCAATTACCCAATCGACGGCCTGCTATACTGAAGCCTAACGCATCATCTTTCAAGAAAACAAAACCATACCGCCTGAAATATGGCCCAGTCAAGCTCCATGGAACCAATTGACACATAATTCCAAGTATCTTGATGTTCAGCAGGCTAAGGAAGAATATTATCTCTTGCTCCAAGATTCCCAAGACCCATGGCCCTCTCAGTTGGACCATCTACCATCAGACACTTTTCCTCCTCCCGTACCTAAAGCAAAAAAGCTTAAAATTATCAATTGGGATCGAGTCCGTCACAAGTGGGATGTTCAAACCCAGGACCATGCAGCTGACTACACGTGTCATGAATGCCCATCCAGCACACCACCCCCCACTAGCTTAGATATGGATGATCCTGATTTTTAGCTTTGCAGCAGGCGTGCTTGTTTTCTTTCATAAAGCAAATCTGTTTTACTTTTGTAAAAGTGATTCCCTCTTTTACTTTTTGTAAAGAGATTCCCCATCATGTCATATTATTGTACCTGTAGTGGCTGATTCATACTCCACTACCATGTGTCTGATTTGTCCTGATGTGATTTGTAATTCTATAAATACCTAAGCATTTGCAAATGTTGGGGTATCGAGTCCAAGTCCTATGTTTCATGTCTTTGTAAGAGTCTTGTGTTTGATGTCTTTGTAAGCAGTTTGAAGCTTTGAATTCGAATATCAATATCAGTTGTTTTCTATCTCCAGCTACCCTAAGATCATTAGTTTCTGATTTCTTTCTTAAAGAAACTTCAAATCTTGTTATTGCCAGGAGGGCACGTTTGGATATTGTTTTGCGGAAAGTTTTGTGACCATGATCTTATGCTATTTCAGCAAAAGTGGCTATTCCCTGTTACCGGCAAAATAGCATAAGATCATGGTCACAGAACTTTCCGCAAAACAGTATCCAAACGTGCCCTCCTGGGAAACAAGGCAAAAACAGCGGCCAAGGAGTCGTCACCATCTTTTTTGACTATTACGGCGATTGCGCGGCAGTTTTTTGACCGTCGTTTTTGATAAACGGCAGCTACAAAAGTATCGTTTTTGCTCAAATATGACACTTGAAAACGATGATTGGCCAAAACGTAGTAAAAAATTATTTTTTTTTTAAAAAATTAAAAATTGGGCAAATACAACGACCATGGGAGTTGACATTTCTAGTGGTTAAAAATGGCGACCACCTAATTGTCGTTTCTGCCTTTTTTATTATTATTTATTTTAAATGAGTTTATGATTTTGAACAAATATGACTTTTTGTAATCGTCGTTTTTAATATTTTTTTCAAAAATTAAAATTTAAAATTTAATAAATATTTTTATGATTTTTTAATTCAAAAACAACATTTATTAACCATATTTTTTGCTCTAAATTATTTTTTAATTAAAATAATTTTAAATATTAAAATTTAAACACTACAATTTAATGTAAAAAAAATGTTCTAACCATTATTTTTGCTTTTTTTTTTTTTAGTTTTTGTTAAAAATAAAATAATTTTAATTTTTTTTTAAAAAATTAAAAATATTATTAAAATTAGAAAACAAAATTAACATTCGTAAAAATGAAAATTAATTCAAAATTTAAATAATTCATTAAATAAAAGACAATTAATAATTCAAAATACACAATATTTCATTAAATAAAAAGTATTTAATAATTTAAAATACAAAATAATTTATCAAATAAAAACACTGTAAGAGAATATAAACTATTCTAAAACAAAACTAAATTACTTGAACAACATATGGTATATTCATGAGATAAATACAAACTTACATATCGAAAGGCGCCATTTTAAGAAGGGAGAAGAATGCAAACCAATCTAAACAAATCACTTGGCTGACAATTTAGATGTGTAGTATTGAACTCCAAAAGCACAGAATTAAACAGGCAGAATAAACTACTGCTCTTAAAAAAAAAAAAATCAAGATAAAACACTACAGTAAGTTCTCACAAGAACGTATAATAGAGAAACAAACATGTATGAATCTATGGCTGCCCCCCTCATGCTAGCATCATAACAATTAGTTCTAATTAAAGTTACAGGAATTCAAAAGTAGATTCACGATAGAAGGCTAGATCATAAACTCTGGAACTAATAGGTTCAACACTCAAAACAATCTGAATCGAGTTTAGATAACTCTCCAACTCCTTGATTTCATAGCTAATGCTTTCATGATGGCACTGCAAAACAAGAATTGTAATGCAAGAGATTATTAAATTAAAACAGGCAAAGGAACACTGTAAACAACAAAAATAATTACAGAATATGCAAACCACACTGAAGCTCAATCAACAGAAGCATTAACCACGTCAAATAACACAAGGTCACGTATCTAAAAAAGAGGAACAGTTCATTTTCACAGATTCCATTCTCCAAATTATACTACAATTTCAAATTTACAATCTTCATGTAATCAAAGAAGAGTAACAAAATCCGCCGGTAGCTTTCAGGAACATGCTAATTAAGTCACACCAATAGATACATGTATAACTAGAAAGTAATATTCCATAGATTCAGATTTAAACATAAATAAAATAGAGCAGCAAGGATTCCCTACGCCTTTCTAATAGATATTATTTCCACAACTAAAACTTTTGTTCATGTAAGGATGACATGCTAGAAAGAAGGATAAATGAAAGGCCAGACGCCAGAAATATAATGCAAGAGGAGTTAACAACGGCAAAGAACATGGAATTTAATGAATTGAAGTGTATAAATTATAGCATACACATGACTTGTATCAAATAAATATTATACACATAGGACAGATAACTAACACTGACCCATTCCTATCTTCAAGAATTGAAACTTTCATGGTACTATGCAAACATTGAATACTGGAAAAAGGGAAAAGGAATATAATATAGAATTGGACTTCAGCCTCAATGAAGAACTAAATATAGGTTCAATGCCATTAACCACATATAAGGAGGGAAAATGAAAGTGCAAAAACAAACATGAATAAAATTTCAAGCGCTAATCAAATAAGTTTGAGTTAGCCCTTGACCCTGCAAATGGCGAACCAAAACTGAATTTGTTCTTTGCTTCCCAGCTGTGAGAAAGGCGAGCAGCAAAACTCAAGTCCAGACTGTCAGATTAAAAAGGGAGTGACCTCTCGGTGCTTCCTGCCGGAGCTCACAAATGATATATCTGTATCTAGCTAACTTCGCTGGATGCCTTGGTTGAAGCTCTACCTCTATTAAATGGTGATCTAAACAAAGAAGCACAGTTAGTTCAATATATAACCCTCTTCTACTTCTAAAGTCTGGAGCAAATCTTCTTCCTTTCAGTATGTGGCTTTTGATTCCTCATAACTAGTAGACAGCAGTAATCTAAAGCTTACAATGGAGTCCCTTTCATCATACAAGAGGGAAGGATCTAAACATTTTGCAATGGGAAGTCAGGGTATGCAAAATATATTATCAATTTCTTTTCATTAACTAATGATGAATTAGTATATAATGTGTATATTGACTTTAACGGCTTGAATTCTTGTGACGCTTACTGGATAGAATCTGAATCCTCTATGAGATTTTGAAGTGCAGCAGGTGATTTTTCTTGATGAAAACCTGTTGTGGTTGGATGATTCAATCAACCTTCTTGGAGAACTAAAAGTTAAAAAAGGGGAAAAAAAAAAAAAGGACAAAGGCACCATTAAGAGATCTGGTAATCAGATTGCAAATGCTAACCTTTTGCTCAGATTGCCCTTCCAACCAAATCTGTTGCCTCGAGTATCCTCTTGTGTCCCTCCTTGAAGCCCTTGATGCATGTCAAACTACATCAAAAACAATGAGCAAATATTCACACCAGTGCAGACATAAACAAGTTAAAAGAAGCTAATAGGTTTATCAATAGGCACTCACCCCTTGACTTGCGAGCTACTCAGGCCAAAGAGAAATATGAATTCAATTCAACAAAAAGTAAAGCTAATTGAACACACACATAACTCGATCGAGTTGATCTTATAAGTTATCATACACAAAATGAACAAATGAAACTTTATCAAATTTAATCAAGCAAGATCAAGGAGTTGAATTTATGTATAAGTAAACTCAAATATTAAATCAAGCTTTCTATTTATTTATTTATTTATTTTTTTTAACCAAGCTGAAGTTCCTCACTGCTCAACTAGAGTCAATTTGTAACATCCATACTTAAGAACCATGGGAATTAAAATCAAGACATCTTACTTCAATCAGGAGAATATATTTGAACAAAGGAAAATTGGCCGCTTTAGTCCCCTAACTATTTTCAATAATTAACATACGTCCAAAATCTCTATTTTTTTGACCTGGTAAGTCCTGTATCTTTTTACGACTAACCCTTTAAGTCCTTCCGGCGAAAATTTTGAAATTTCCAGCCAAAATTCATCACGTGCCGGGCACGTGATGAATTTTTAAGGGTAAAATTGTCGTTACATTATTCATAAACCCAAAAAAAGAAAACCCAGCGATAAAATGAAATTTGCAGGAGGTAACAAATTTCAGGTAAAGGATGCCTCTAATGAACAATTTGTGGTTGATACAAGTCAAAGAAGTTAGGATCCAAAACCCTAATCCCATAAATCCTCCTGTTGCTCGATTCACTGTGTCTTCATCATTGAATTGAAGAACCACTGAGTAACATTAGCAAAACCTAGGTTTCTTCCCTTAACCATGGCAACCCCAACTCTGGTGTCAGTAGAATCTGTACAATATTTCGGTCGTAAGAAGACGGTCATCGCTATTACGCACTGCAAGCGCGGCCGTGGCCTCATTAAGATTAATGGTGTTCCCATCAAGCTTGTGCAGCCGGAGATACTCCGCTACAAGGCTTTTGAGCCCATACTTCGCCACTGCTTTACTGGCGTCGACATGCGGATCCATGTTAAGGTGGAGGTCACACTTCCCAGATCTATGCCATTCGTCAGTCTATTGCTAAAGCTCTCGTGGCTTTCTACCAGAAGTTCGAGGTTGAGCAGTCAAAGAAGGAGATCAAAGACATTCTTGTTCGATATGACAGGACCTTGCTCATTGCAGATCCTAGAAGATGCGAGCCCAAGAAGTTTGGTGGTCATGGTGCCCGTGCTAGGTTCCAGAAATCTTACCGTTGAGTTGAGTTTTGGGTTGGTGTTATAATTTCTATTTTCATCGTAAAGTTTACTATGGTTTTTTTTAGGAAATCAGTAATCAACACTGTCTAGGTTATTAAACTGTTTCGTTTCCTGTTCCGATTACAATCTAGTGAGTTTTCATAGGGGATACTTATCAATCATACCTGTTTAAGCTGTTTTTGTGGGATTATTTTAAGATTTTATGAATTTAGAGTATCAATGTTCAAGTTTTGCCTGTTGATTTCTTTGTTTTACTATTCCTAAATTTTGGGATTTAGTTGGGTTTCTTGTTTTTGCTGATATTTAGTCTTGTTTGGTTTCGGATGATTGGTTTTATGTATATGTGTGTGTGTTTTATGAGGTTGTGTGGAAGTGAACTGCATTCTCGTTTTATCGCTAGTTTTTTTCCCCTTTTTTTTTTGGTTTATGGATAGTGTGAGGACGATTTTACCTTTAAAAATTCATCACGTGCCCGACACGTGATGAATTTTGGCCGTATAATTCAAAATTTTCACCGGAAGGACTTAAAGGGCTGGTCGTAGAAAGATGCAGGACTTACAAGGTCAAATTTTTGACAGATTGTGTATGTATGTTAATTATTAAAAATAGTTAGGGGAGCCAATTTTCCTTTGAACAAAATTAAACTAGCATGCTGACCCCACTAGGATTTGTCCTCCCATAAAAAAGATTCATTAGCACACATGCTACTTAAACCAACTCATTTCTGATTAAAAACAATACCAGTGTTTATGAAGAAGAGAATAAGCTACAAACCTTTCCTCCTGGGACATTCCAGAATGGATGCAAATAGAAGGAAAGTTACACTCCACAAGCAACTTATTCAGTTTTGCTGCTCGATTCACACTTTTAACAAATATAACAACTTGGTTGAAATCCAATGCATCAAGCAGATCATTCAGCTTCCGGTTCTTCTCAAGCTCACTCAACTTGATGTAGTGCTGCCAAGAACAATGGTGAGGCAAGATTAAAAAGAGCATCAAGCAAAAAGACTAATTTTCATTTAAAAATATATAGAAGCCACACCTGCACAAGACCGTGGAGGGTCAACTTGGCCTCATCATCCACATAGATTTCCACTGGATGAAAGGACATATGTCATGGTAAAGCATATTAGGAGCCTTCCGGAAGCTAATTGAATCCAGAAGGAAATGAATTTCGCCTTTAGGCGGACTTCGCGGAGCCAGAACTGGCAAAATTATTCAGTCTGAGTCTTGAGGAACTGGACTTGGGGTTAGCATTCATATTGAATTCATGAGCGCAACTTTGCTTCTGAGACTGTGGTTTCAAACGCAAGGCTTCTCAAGGAACCAAGAGCGAAGTTCAAGATAGCAAGAGGACTCGGAGAAGAGGTCAGAAGGAGGCCGAGAAGGAGAAGCGGTGGAGGAAGACTGAAGGCGTTGGAGAGCTAGGGTTTTGGCACGCGTGCGAACACCGAACTTCCATGACTGCAACGTCATCATCGAATTTGGCCTTTCTCATCATGTACTTTCCCATCTCTGAATTCCTCTTCGGTAAGGAAAAAAGGTTAAAAAAAGGGGGGAAAAAAAAATCTAAGGACCTGAGAAACTGGTTGATATCTTTGAAAGTAGAGAGATTTCTTCATATGGGAATTTGAAATGGGGTTGGAGGAGGGAGAAGAGGGAAAAATGAGTCGGACAGGAAAGAGAGGAGGAAAAACCGAAAGAAAATTCAAAAAAAAAAAAATTGGAGAATTAAAGGGTTGTCTTAAAAAAAGAACAGTGTGAATGCAGCTCTCCAGCTATTTCCCCTTTCAGCATACCTTGGCTCTGCAAAATGGTATTAACGACCCGCACCGTTTGTGTCGAGTCTCGGCTGATTTTTTTTTTCCCCAAAAAATTTTAATGGACCAAAAACGGCGGCTCAATCACCATTTCTAGTTGGTTGTTTTTGACCCAAAAATTAAAAAAATACTTAAAATGGGCTGCCTTTTTGAAACAAAAAATAAAAAGAGCCAAAAACGGCTATTCGATGGTAGTTTTTGATTGGGCTGGATCGATGTTTTTGAGTCCAAAATTATAAAAAAAAAATTATTTAGGGTTTAAATATTTTAGGGTATGAGAGTAGAGTATATTTTACTATATAAATTATTTTAATAGACTTAAATAATGTAATATTCATTATATATATAATTTGATAGTAATAATAGAAAAAAATTTAATTATTTCATGTATAAAAGTATAATATTTTATCAATGTAATTTACAATATATATATATATATATACATATTATATAAGGAACATTTTATTATATATATATATATATATATTAAATATTTAATCCGATCGTTGGATATAACTATATATATAAATTATTCATTTTGGCAAATTTTTAATTTAATCGGATATTATTTCATGTGTCATCCATTTATATTTCTATATTTAATTTTGAAATATGCACATTTTTTTTTTATTTTACAAAAATTAAAATTTTAATTTAATCATTAGATTTGTTAAACATATAAAAAAAAACTAAACCTACACAATTTAAAGTAAATCCGATATTAGTTCATATGTCATTTATCTACATTTGTAATTTTAATATTGAAATATACAATTTTTTTTTTATTTTTCAAAAATTAAAATTTTAATCCAGCCATTAGATTTGTTAAATATATATTGAAAAACATACCTACAAAATTTGAAGTCAATCTGATACTATTTCATGTGTCATCCATCTACTTTTGTAATTTAATATCGAAATATACACATTTTTTATTTTGTAAAAATCAAACATTTAATCCTACCGTTAGATTTATTAGAAATATATATTAAAAACAAAATCTACAAAATTTGAATTCAATCCAATATTATATAAATATTAATCGAAGTTATAAACTCGTATTTTGAGTAAAAGCCACTATATGTGCTCAAATGAGTATTTGCCTAATATAATACGACACTTATAAGACCATCGTATTTGGTCACCACGACCACTGTATTTGCTAACCAAATATGACGGTTCACAAAACTACCGTTATAGATTGAAAAGTTTTCAAAAAAATTATCAAAAACGATGGTTGGCGGCAAACTGTTGTATTTGGTGGACTAAAAATGACGGTTTGCAGTCGCCATATTTAGTAGGCGTCAAATTTGTCAACTTTTTTTATAGTGAATATATATATATATATATATTTAAAAAATTATTAACAATTTGATTATTTCTAGTTCTAATATTGTTTTACCTATTCTAAATTTATATTTTATCTTACAATTTAATGGTTATTAAATTGAATATATATATGAGGTATCTCGTATTTTATCATATTATTCTATATATCTTTCTTTGTGAAGGAGCTTTCCTAACATACAGCTTCTTTTCAAAGAAGAACATTTCATATTTTACAATTTTTTGTACACTTACACTCTCATTATGCAAATTAGACTAATATATTGGAATCAAGAGATTAGATTGGGTTTGTTAAGAAAGGAAATTAAATTTGTTATCCAAAGAGAGTTTTAAGTTATAGCCTTAAGAAGCTTAGTTGTCTGATGATCCGTGAGTTAATCATTGACGATATATATGTAGACAAACAATTCATGAAATATGGGCTGTAAGCATGTCCATTGAATTCATGAAAATACAAGGTATTTTGACGCAATAATAAATCTCAAACTATTCGCAATTAGAAACCACCTTACGATCCTTCTTAAAATTTTGAAGAATGGAAAGTACAGTTTGTATCAATGTGAGAATGACTACGAGAGTAGCTGCCAAGAGTGAAATTATCGATCATGGATTCTTGAAATACGTCTGCTTTAAGTCACTAATCCATGTATTGCGTCGGTTGCTGTAGTGCTCATTCACTTTATTGAAAATTTCTCGATACGTAAAATGGACGAGAAATGAACACATTGTTATCGTTTTCTTTGAACATGCCAATGATTTGTTTATCGTCACCCAACCAATTTTTAATGATTCCCTTGACACAGAGCTCTTGTACGTCCATTGGCATGTTGATTAGGAAATCCACAAATGTCATGTAGTTCGTCAAAAATTTCTCAAAATTGCTCGTATGCAATTCGGTTTCTGAGGATATATTTAGTACCGTCTTGAATGACCAAAGGCAGGATCTTGATTTCCCCATTTTCAAACTTGATATCAAGCCATGAGGTGCTTTGTTTGGATTTGACAAACTTTATCCCATCCTTTTTTAGCTCAGAAACACTTCTTATGAATATTATATCATTTGGATCCTCCTCCTACTGCTTTAGGCCGAAGCAAGGCTTTCCAAGAGTGATGCACGAAAATTTAGATCTTTTCTTTCTATCTGAATTCGAACCATTTTGGGCACCATCAGCCTTATCTTCTCTTTCTTTACCAATTGCTTTGGAAAATGAAGAATACCATCTTTCATACATTAGACTGAGTAAATGGAAGACCTTTTTGGCCTGGGAATAAAAAGATTCATAATTAATAATGCTATCAACTGTTACACAATCATTCAGACAGAATACGACCAAAGATATAAGATTCTCTTGATCATCACCAAGAAACTTGGTCATATCAAACAATTTATCCGCGATGACAAAGGGAATCTGGTTTTCAAACAACAGCAAATCTCTACGAAGAATGTCCAAGATCCAATCTATCTTGAAAATCGGGTCACGATCTTCATGATCATTCCTTTCATATTTTCTCAAGAACTCAACTATGAAGAATCCATCGAGAAGCATCATTTCCACGAACTCTTCTCGACTCAAGCTCGTGTGCTCCGCGTAATAGCTTCGAGCTTCTTCTTCATATTGTATCAAGCAATCGATGTATGTCCTTGTACTTGATCGGTTTTGTCTTACGAAAATTCGTAGTAAGTATTCCAACTTATAGTTTTCCATCTTCTGCAAGTTGTTTTCCCCCCTGTGAAAGGTCCAATAGAGACCATTTTTGGTTCGCAGGCTTCTTCGCATGTCATCCGTAGTAGGTTATTAATTCTAAATATGAACTGATTACTGGATCTTTTTGATATCCTAATAAGCTTTTGATCAGTTTTTGTTGAAATTTAATGAGATACGTCCTCGTTGGACATTTCCCTTGCAATTTTAAAAATGGTTGGTTAATAATTTTGTACAGAGTATAGATATATATATATATATTTCAAAATTTCAATTGTTTTTGCCTTTCGCCTGACTCTCGAATCCATGACCTTCTATAGAGGATGATGAAGTAGTTATTAATTAAGCTAGACTTCCTTGTTTTTTTCCATAATAATAGAGGATCAGAAAAGAAAAAATAATAACAGTAATATAATGGGCGTCTGCAAAGATGAGGATAATGTGATTTAAGAAAACAATGCATGCACGGATCATCAAATGTTCAAATTCCCTCACCTAAATACTGAAAGCTGAAGTAAAATGAACCAAAACTTGATTAATTTGCTGTACGCAGCTGAAATCATTCAACTTAGCATAGTGATAAATAGAGAGAAAAGAAAATGGTGGGGGGTGGTTATAGTCGAATAATTTTAGGATAGAATGCATATATATATATATATATATATATATATATATCTTTATCGTGTTCAAAGTATTCTAAAGATATATATAAATCAGTGATCCCACAAATATACCTCATGTTGCCATTTCAAGGAACAAAGTAGTCAAATAAGAAAAAGAAAGAGACACATATAGTCATTAAATTGCATTTCAACTCATAAAAATACTACAATCCTCATAGGTATGATTTCCAATGACTTTGAGACGTGAAAACATGCATGCATGCATGATTGGATGGATTGATCATAGTTTATTTAATTTGTGGTTGATCAATGAATTCAAAATGCAAAAATGACAAGTGAAAATAATTTAATTATTAGTTGTTTTATTTATGAACATAAATAATTATAGATGATTTATATTATTATTTAGTTTTAATTTAATCGATAACAATACTTTTACTTAAAAAAAAAATTATAAATTCAAATGTTGCTCAAGACGAAGATGTCAAGATTAAAAAAGAATATATATATATATATATAATCAATACAAAAGTTTAAATCAATGGCCATCAGCTCTTCAGAATTAATATCTATAGAATATAGCTAAAGGCTTATATGGTTGGGTTACTAAAAGTTGGCATGGATATGGTTCTAGAGTTAAATTAATATTTATTATATGTTTTAATTATTAATTTGTTAATTAATTAATAAACTTAGGAATTAGAAGTATTCGTAAAAAAAGACATAACATAGTTGATAACAACCTCACTTATAATCGTAGAGTCATGAGTTTTAGATATGTTAGAGACAAATATGCTTTAAAAAATTTCAAAAAGAAAAAAAAAAAAAAAAAAAGAAAGATCTAGATGTATTTGAGGATCCATAACGAAGGTTCATTTACAGCTAGCTGATGATTAAAGTTATTTTCTATTTTACTTAATTTTTTTTGTTGGACCGTTAGGTATTTGGTAGATCATCTTGTATCTAAAACAAAATTCAGAGAGTCTAACTCTTGCTCGAAAAAGACCTCATCTTGACTTTTATATGACATTCACAATAAATTTTAAACTCGTGACATAATATAACATTCACCGAGACACTTATTACTTGTGCCAAGCGAAACTTTGCTTTATCAAACTGCTTTTACTTTTTACTTTATTTAATTTGCTTCGGGAACTTTTGCTTTTCACTGTAGAGAATGAAGTGAACCGTAAAGAATCATATAACGAAATATGCATTCCGCCCTAGATAGACGCTAAGCTAACTTGAATATCATCAAGGGTTGCTGGAGTTTTAGTGAAATTATCAAATTTATTTTCATTAAATTAATAGATTACATTTCACCATTATATTATTTCGTCTTTGATTCCAATCTTTAATTAATTGTTGATTAAAATAAAGTTAGAAATCCTATTTCTAAGATTTCTCAAATATGGTAATTAATCTATATATTAAAAAAAAAAAAAAAAATACACACACACACATAATATATGTTATAATTCTAGGACAATAAATATAATTTGTAAAAAAAAAAAAATGGCAGAATAATGATATTGAAAGTAATAACAGGCCAAATAAAAGAAAAATGAACACAAAATATTTATGTGATTTAGTTGGAGAGAAGCCTACGTCCACAGATGAAAATGAACAAAATGTAAGTAAAAAAAATATATATATATATATTACAATAAAATAAGATTTTGAAAAAATTTAAGTGCAAAAATAGAATTTTGAAAAAATTCAAGTGTCACTAGATCATTAATTTCTTTCTAACGAGCTATAGAATGGATGGTAATATTGCATAATTTTTTTTTTTTTTTATTTCAATTATTTGAAAATAATATCAAGCTTAGGTCAACCAAATTATATTTTATCTGAAGTTATTCCAACTCCAAAGGTGCTTATACCAACTATAAAATAAATTATAAAATATTGTTCCTTCTTTCGTGTCTTGGGACTAACTTTGCTTTTTTTTTTCCCCCTTTCTTTGGTTCCATATCTTTATATATATATATGTGTGTGTGTGTGTGTGTGCGCGCGCGTGCGTGTATAAGAACATTCTTAAACTCAAACAGAAAAGGAAGAAAAGGTTAAAAGACATTTACGATAGGGTTTGGAATTATTAGTCCAACGTTATTAATTAATGACATAAGAAAATATAGATAATAATATATTGTACGATTTATAGATGAATTTCAATTTTATATGTATACATCTTTATAAATACTTCTGATATGTATAAAAATTAAATATTTAGTTTTTTTTTTTTTTTATTAAATGTATATATTTCTAAATATAAACTGAAGATACTTTTTACCTAATACATTATTGAATAAACAACGTATACAATTTAAGTTTTCATAATAATTAAATGCGTAAATTATTTGAATAACATCTAAACTATTTGAAAATCTAGGTTTTGCGCTTAAACTTTTTTTCGTTCAGCTTTTGCACTCCAACTTTTGAAAAGTGTAAAATTTAGCATTCCGTCCAAATTTTCCGTTAAATACTATCTTTCTGTTTGTTAGTCATGTGACTTGCACATGACTTTTTAAGGGTATTTTAGTAATTTAAATATTTTTAAAAATTGCAAATGATTCAATTTTAAGAATTAAAAAGTTATGGGCATTATTTGAAAAAAAAAACTTAAAAATTAGGGGTTTTTTTTTTCTCTTTTTCTTTTTTCCTACCCTAGCGCCACCGCTGCCACCCCCATCCCTTCTCCTCCTCCTCCTTCTTCTTCTTCTTCATGTGGCTGAATTTGCCTCACATAGACAATAATAAAGGTGAGTTCGTGTTACCTAATTTTGCAGACAACAATCTTAGCATCGCAAATGATACAATTGGCAAAATATTAGAAGCGGGGGACACAAATTTCATATGGGTTGTTAGGCCACCGGTGAGTTTTGACATAAATGCAGATTTCAAAGCAAAGGAATGGCTACCAGAAACACTTGTGACAGAGACAGTGGCCTCCGTTATAGAATGGGCGGGCCATGGCGGAGCTGATGAGAAGTCCCGAAGATCTGAAAAAGGTGCAACAAGAACAGACACGTTGTCGGCCTCCACCGGAGAGTCGAAGAGACTAATTTCGAAACTTTCTTGAGATGTTGTCTCAAAGAAACCCTCCGTCTCCACCCTCCTATCCCACTTCTCCTACACGAAACCATCGAGGAATCCGAGGTCTCCGATTACCGCATTCTGTCGCCGTCCTACAAAATCTAGTAAATCCAAAAGAAGAAGAAGAAGGAAGAGGAGGAGGAGCAATGGTGGCGGCAGCGGCAGCGGCGGCGCTAGTGTAGAAAGAAAGATAAAGAGAAAGAAAAAAGAAAACCCTAATTTTTAAGTTTTATTTTTTTAAATAATGCCCATAATCTTTTAATTGTCAAAATTAAATCCTTTAAAAATTTTAAAAATATTTAAATTACTAAAATATCCTTAAAAAGTCATGTGCAAATCACATGACTAGCAAAAAGATAGTATTTAACAGAAAATTCAGACGGAATGCTAAATTTTGCACTTTTCAAAAGTTGGAGTGCAAAAGTTGGACGAAAAAAAGTTTAAGTGCAAAAGCTGGATTTTCGAATAGTTTAAGTGTTATCCAGATAGTTTGCCCTAATTAAATTATTGTTCACATATTGAATTTTATTATAAAATTTTGTATTTAACTTACACGTGAAAAGATGTATTAAGTAATTAGAAGTTTAAGCTTTATTGTGGTATTAGTAATTTAAGGTGAGGTGTTAAGTTTAAACAATTATTGGTCACAATTTTATTTTTAAGTCTCTTTAAAAATTATTTTGTATTGTATTTTAGCCAAGTATTGTAATTTTAAGTGTCTTTCTCATAAATCTCTATTATTATTGTTTTCTAAAATTATAATATATTTTTTGTGATGATATGACTTGAACTTGAAAAGGAGTCATCTTGACACTTATAATTAAGTTACTAACCTTATTACGATAATGTCAATTCTAAATGTGATTTTTAATATTTAATTCACCAGTTTATTATTTAAATTCTCTCTCTCTCTCTCTTTTTTTTAAATGACTCATTTTGTTTCTAGATAATTGTGTTTGAAAAAGTTTGTGCATGGATTACCATTTAAAATAAAATAAAAAAAGTGTCTTTATTCATTTTGAATAAAATACAAAATGAATATTGTCTGCAAATTTATTAAAATAAATTTTATATCGAAAAAAGTGGAGTTAATACATAAGTTTTATTGGAATGTAATGATTAGTTTTGTAAAAGAATCACTACAAGAAAACAGCAGATCAGCGATGGCCAAATCCCTCGCTGAGCCGTCGCTGATCAGGTTTAGCGAGGGCTCAGCGACTGATATCTCCCCTCGCAATTTACATCGTCGCCACA
>JAXGGT010007092.1:0-21877 GCA_035583425.1 Marsdenia floribunda
ATTGCATAAGTTAAAAAAAGTGAAGAACTGTCAACACTGTGATGCTATGAGATTTGAATATGAACCTCCAACTTTTTGTTGTGATAATGGGAATATCAAACTAGCTTTTCTAGATGTTCCACAAGAGTTATTTGATTTGTTTACTTTAGAATCAAAAGAATCTAATTTGTTCTTGAAGCATATTCGTACATATAATTCTATTTTTGCATTTACATCTTTTGGAGTAAAACTAGATAAGAATCTTTTTTCAACACGTGGAGGAGTATACAAATTTAGAGTGCAAGGACAAATTTATCATGATCTTCCTGGCTTAATACCAAATGAGAATGGCCCTGCATTCTTTCATTTATATTTTCATGATACTACAAATGAGCATGAAAACCAAATGAAAATAATATCAGTTCAAATTTTGTGCGGGACAGTTGTAGACAAATTGATGAGAATTTTTGAGGTCAATACATATGCTAAGTTCTTTTGAATATTTCAAGATTATCCATGTATTGATGATGTTAAGATACATGCAGTTAAAGATGCTCGTTTGGATCAATGTGTTTACAATAACCAAAGTGCTGATCAAGTGACTGCTATATGGATCGAAGGAAATAATGCTAATATCCCTTTTGAGAGAGATATCATAGTACACTCTTATTCTGGCTAAAGACAATGTATAAAATAGTACTTTGGTTGTTCTGATGCACTTCAATATCCAATTCTTTTTCCTCGGGGTGAGATTGGGTGGCATCAAAATATTCATAAAGTCAATGCTTCGAATAAAAAAGGCGCCATCAGAATAGAAAGGTCCTCATCTTTGTTGAATACTTCACATGATGAACAAGAAGGTAATGTTTATATATTCTACCTTAACATTTATATGTTTTCTTATTTCCTTGAATATAAAAATCTAATTTAGTTTATTTCGATGAATTTTCTTTATTTTGTATGACCTTAGTAGAAGACATTATTCATGTTCCCAAGGTTTCAACATTTGTGGAGAATATTTTAGCTAATGAAGAAGAAGGTACTAAAAATATACTAAAAAATTCAAATTACAACTTAAATTTGTATTATGTTTCATATGATTACTAATTTTGACCAAGTTATATTACAAGTGTTGTCAGAGAACCAATAAGAAAGTTTCATGTCGAAAATATTACTATTATAAATTTAAAATCAGATCACCAAAGAAATCTACTCTACTTTTAGCTGGAAGATTATTTCAATAGTTTGTTGTCGATATGTATATTAACTCGACTGGACTGCTATCGACGAAATCAGAGTGATATGCGAATAGAGCTTTACCAAGGAATTGTAGATAGTGTAATAGCTGGAGAGACAAGGGCAATCGAAGTAGGACAACGAATTGTACTTCCAGCATCATTTGTTGGTGGACCAAGAGATATGCGTTGTAGATATCTTGATGCAATGACATTAGTACAAAGATTTGGAAAACCTAATCTTTTTATCACCATGACTTGTAATCCAAATTGGGATGAGATTCAAGAAAAATTACATCCAGGTCAGTCTCCTCAAGATCGATCTGATTTGGTATCAAGAGTATTTCGATCAAAATTGCAAGATTTAAAAGATCAGTTGTTCAAAAAGGAGATCTTTGGAAAAGTAGCTACTCATGTTCATGTAATTGAATTTCAAAAATGAGGATTACCTCATGCTCACATGTTGATTATACTTAAATCTAAGTTTAAAATCAAATCTGTAGATCAGTTTGACAAATTTGTTTCAACAAAACTTCCAAACAGAAATAAGCATTCTGAGTTATTTGATTTAATTGCTGGACCTTGTGGAGATAAAAACAAGAAAAATACATGCATGGTGAATGGAGTATGAAATTTCATTATCGTCTAGAATTTTGTGAAATTTCAATAGAAGGTAAAGAAGGATATCCTATCTATAGAAGAAGGAAGACAAGTGGGGTTGTCATCGTTCAACATGCATTATTGGATAACAGATGGGTAGTTCCTTATAGTCCATACCTTTTGACAAGATATAATTGTCATATAATGTTGAAATATGCTCTGGTGTTCAAGCAGTAAAATATCTCTATAAGTACATTTATAAAGGACATGATAAACATTCAGTTTATATTAGACATCAAGAGGCAAGAAATATTGCAGATGAAATTCAACATTTTTAAGATGCACGATGGGTATCAGCACAAAAAGCAATTTGGAGAATTTTGAATTTCATTTAAATGAAATAGCTCCATCGGTAATAAATTTGCAACTTCATTTACCTAATAAACAATGTGTTACATATTGGAATAATCAAGATTTGACAAATATTATTACGTGGGATCAAGTGTCTATGACAATATTGACTGAGTATTTTGCTATGTGTAGAAGAAGTGAAAAGCCAAGAAAATATTTATATAGTGAATTTCCTGAGTATTATGTTTGGGATAAACAGAAAAGATGCTGGACTAAAAGACAAAGGAAAGAAGTCATTGGTTGAATAAATGGAGTGAATCCAATTGAAGGAGAAAGATATTATTTGAGATTATTATTAAATAATGTATTTGGTCGTAAGTCGTTTGAAGATCTGTTAAGAATAGACGAATTTCAATGCCAAACCTTTAAAGAAGCAGTCGAAAGAAGAGGTCTTCTTGAATCAGATAGAAGCATATTTGATTGTTTAGATGAGGCATCTACTTTTCATATGCCACATGCAATGAGAAGATTGTTTGCCACTATTTTGGTTTATTGTGAACAATCTAATGTGAGAAAATTGTGGGAGAATTATTTTGAATCCATGTCAGATGATTTTCGAAGAGAATATGAATGTTCAAAAGATGATCAAGTATTGAAAACTTTAAGAAGGCTAAATTCTTTCGTTGAGAGCATGGGAAAAAGTATCTTATTAGATGATTTACCAAGGTTATCAACGGTTGAAATTGATGATCCAAACATGAAGTCAAGAGAAATTTATGATGAACTATTTGTTGATATTTCAAAAAATGATCTTTTGGCAGAGCATTGTTTAAATGAAGATCAATACAAAGCTTTTACAGAAATACTTTCTCGAATAAATTCATGAGAATCTGGTGTTTTTTGTTGATGGTCCTGGAGGGACAGGAAAAACATACTTGTATTGTGCTTTATTAGCACATTTAAGGTCAAAAAGAATGGTAGCATTAGCAACAGCAACATCTGGGGTTGTTGCAGTAATAATGCCTGGAGATCGAACAACACATTTGAGATTTAAGATACCTATAAATGCTAATGAAACAAGTATGTGCTCAACATCTAAACAAAGTGGTACTGCAGAGCTACTAAAACAAGCAAAATAGATTATACGGGATGAAGCTCCAATGGCTAAAAGATGGGCTATTGAAACTCTTGATAGAACTTTAATGGATATTATTGGATATTATGAATAGTAAAGAACCATTTGGTGGAAAGTTTTTAGTCTTTGGAGGAGATTTTAGACAAGTACTTCCAGTTGTGCCATAAGCTAGCGTAAATTTGGTTAAGTCTTACTTATGGCCTAAAATGGAAAAATTGAAATTATCAAAAATATGAGAGCAAGGATGGATCTGTGGTTTAGTGACTTTCTTCTTAGAGTTGGTAATGGAGAAGAAAAACATGATGAAGAAGGAAATATTCATATTCCACATAAAATGATAATTAACTATGTTGATGATGAAAAATCAGAGAAGGAACTAATTGATTTTGTGTTTCCATTATTAACACAAAATACAGATTCAGCAATGTACATGACAAGTCGAGCAATTCTTGCTACAAAAAATGAATGTGTGGACAAAATAAACGAGAAAATGGTAAATTTGTTTCCGAGGGAATCAACGGTATACTACAACTTTGATGAAGCAATTGATGATGCACATAATTATTATCAAGAAGAATTCCTCAATTCTTTAACACCAAATAGTTTACCTCCTAACAAGTTAGTTCTAAAGGAAAATTGTCCAATAATTTTATTACGAAATTTGGATCCCTGTGATGGAATGTGTAATGGTACTAGATTAGTATGTAAGAAATTGAAGAAGAAAGTTATACATGCTGAAATTGTTGTTGGACAACATGCCGGTAAACAAGTGTTAATTCCACGAATACCATTATCTCCAGCAGAGAATGAAGGTTATCCTTTTCAATTTAAGAGGAAACAATTTCCAATACGTTTATGTTTTGCGATGACGATAAACAAGGCCCAAGGGCAAACAATATCACATGTTGGAATATATTTGCCACAATCAGTCTTCTCACATGGGCAACTATACGTTGCATTATTAAGAGGAATATCTATATCAACAATGAAGGTTCTCATTAAACTAGATTTGATTGGAAAAGGAGATGATACCAAAACAAAAAATATTGTGTACAAGGAAGTTCTCACATCAAGTATTTTGAATATAAAAGCTTTTAATAATAATCACTAATATTGTTGTTTATCATTATAATATTTTTTGCATCTAATAAATTTTAATTTATATATATATATATATATATATATATATATATATGTAATTTTAGGTAGTTGATAGTTAAAGAATGATGAGCAATTTGAATTAAAATACATAAAATCGTATTCTTTGAAGTATGCAATTTGAAGTAAAACTATTCGTTCAATTACATGCTTATCTCTTAAATAATTAAAATTTTTAAATAATTACTTTTTTGGTAATTTTCCAGGTGGAAGGGGACATAAAAAATTTCCTTTATTTTAAAGTTGAAGCTAAAGCTAAAGAACAAACAATATCAACAAATATGCAGGTACATATGTTATAAATTATGAAGTTTAATTCTATAAAATTATTGTTCTTTCAAATTTATCTCTTAAAGAAGAGAAATAATAAATTTATCTCTTAAAATGTAACAGGTTTTCCAAGAAAGATATGATCTATCAAGATAATTTAAATTTTAGTTATCTAATTCAATTCGATGAAATTTCAAATGGGCAACTTCTATAAACAATTTCAGCTAAGTATTCTTCCTCTAATTCATACACATTTTTTATAACCAAACTAAGTATGAGATTGAATTGTAAAAATAGATAACAATTGTTATGGAATTCCAATAATTAATTATAAATAATAGAGTAACTTTAAGATTAGAATGTGAAATAATATTAGCTATTAATACAATTATATGTTACGTGAAAACTCTATTAATGATATCGTAAAATATAACTATTAGTATATTGATTATTACTATTATGTTTACAATTATATGTTGTTGTATGATTGCATCTTTATTGATCACCTATTTTTCTTTATTTAGATATTCAATTGTTGAAGGCTACTTTGCAAAGTCATTATATCCATTGCCCTTACAAAAGTAATGAACGTTGCACAAATGAAGAAAGTAGAATTTGGAGGTAAATATAGATATATATATATATATATATATATATATATATATGTTTGTGTGTGTATATTAATAATAAACAATTAACTTTTAAATGTTATATTTTTCTATTGTTATTTTAAGAATTAATGGACCAAAAGAATGTTTAACATTACAATTTAGTAGGTTTGTATTAAATGATTTTATAATTCAATGGATAATATGCATATGTTTAATTTTTTTCAAATAAAATACTTTATGTTAATAAATATAATAGTTTAAAATTTTTTATTTTAATATTTTTATCTTGATTGTATTTTTATGATAATAATAATTATTTAATTAAATATTATAATAATATATATATAAACAAATTTATTATTAAATGAAAATATTTTTGTATTTTTTATATTGAAATTAAGCATATATAGAATATAGTAGTATTTATAATTTAAATATTAAGCTCAATCATGATATTTAATTTTAAAAAACATTGTGTACAGATATTTAAGATAACATATGGAGGGCGTAACAAAAATGGTCTTCACAATGTCAAGTTCATCAGCTATTCTAATTGTAGGAGAAATATCGGGAGTTATGCACCTCAAGCACATGTGTGCATCTGTTTTGTGTTCTTTTTTGGCACTTCAGGTGAAGCAATCCTATTCTGAACTAATGCTACTTATGCCTCATCTAGCAATTTAATTTAACTTCATTTTAATAGGAAGCCTACTGATGTTATTTTTCTCAAATTTCTTTATTTAGGAGTTGGATCAACAATAGGGGTTGGAATGTATATTCTCGTTGGAACAGTTGCTAGAGAGCACACAAAACCTGTTCTCCTTGTTTCTATCCTAATAGCTAGAATAGCAGCTGTACTATTTGCATTACGTTATGTAGACTGGGGTCTATCATTACTCCTATATCTGTATTGGAGAAGGGGAACTAAGATTTGATCTTTAAAAAATTCTTCATAATCTGTACTTTGGGATTTCAGGAGGAATCATGAAAACTTGAACATTCAACCCCTTCTATCCTAAAAGATAAAAGGCAAAAAGAAAGAAGGGGGGAAATTTTATTTTAAGTAATATTAAGTAATAATATTTTTACTCTAAGGTACAAAATTATTGTTAATCTTTTTATATGAATAATTTTATGTGGAAATGTTCGTGTTAATTTTATATTTGGTTATTGTAATTGATGATTTATATAGAATTTCTAATGTTGTATGTTGAGAATGTTTTATTAAATTTCAAGTACTCTTTTTCATTCCAATTTTATTTCATATTTTAGGACCCTTCTAAATGGATAAGAAGAATGTTTATCATCCCAAATTAATGGGTCATTCTTAAATGATTTTATAACTAAATAAATAATGTTTATACTTTTTTTTAAAAAAAAATATTAAAATACAATTTTATACAATTTGTGTTATAAAGGTAGTAACTAAACTACTAATTGTTTTCAAGGTAATATTAAAATTTTTATATTTATTTATATTTTGATATTTGTTTTAAGGAAAATTGGTCAGTTTAGTCCCCTAATTATTTTCATTAATTAACATAGGTCCTAAATCTTTTTTTTTACTTGTTAAGTCCCACATCTTTTTACTATCAGCCCGTTAAATCCTTCATGCAAAAATTTCAAATTTTTCGGCTAAAATTCGTCACGTGCCGGGCAAGTGATAAAATTTTAAGGGTAAAATTGTCCTCACACTATTCATAAACCGAAAAAAAAAAATTAAAAAACAACCAGCGATATTAAGAAAACGAAAGGGGGAATTAGCTTGAATAGCGGGAAGGGTTCTTTTTTGGCTGAAGGAAGAAGAAAAAAAGGAGCTTTGTTGCGGGAAGGGTTTTGTTTTCGGCACTTGCTACATGTAATCTTGCATTTCATCATGTTTTGGTATTTGATTTTTTATTATCTGAAATATTTGTGAGAACCCACTTCAAGAACTGTCTTAAAAGTCTCAAACTTTGATGGGTTGGCTTCTCCTCTTATGCGTGTAATTGTAATAGTAAGATTTAGGGGTTTTGGCATTCTTCTGCCCTTCTACCCAGTCGGAACTTTTAATTCTTCATTTTAACAGCAACCTCCTTCGTATGAGTTAAGAATTTATTGCTGCGTATGTTTTAATTTTATGTCTGTTGGTGTTGCATGAATTTTGTTATAGAAATAGAATAATGCTGAGTTTTTGCACTGTGTTTGATATGCTAAGTGTACTTCCGTCTGCATTGCTAAAATAGTCAGTATCCCCTACTGCATATTTCCTATCTCAGTAAATTTATATTAAAAAGAACTTCAGTCTTCTATGTTTAAGGATAATTATATGCATATTTTGTTGAGAAATTCACTACTTTTCTCAGTAGAGAACTTCATCTTAATAAAAGACAGATTTTTCTTTTTCTTTGTATGTCCTACACTAAAATTTTGTTCCCTACCAAATATCACAGCAATAAAAAGGCAATTTGAATTGGTTAAACAATTAAGTTTCTAAGGGCTTTTTTTTTTTTTTTTTATGGTTACAGAAGATGTATATATAGTGTGTGTGTGTGTGTGTGCAAGTTGAGCAAGGGAAACAGTAATATTTCAAGTTGTGTTCATTCAGTTCAAGTCCAGCCATTGATTATTTTATGACTTATTTAGGGATATTTATTTTGAAAGTGTCATGTTTATGTTTCTTCATTGCCATATATATATACTCTCTCTCTCTCTCTCTCTCTTGCCTGAATTGATCAATTGTTGATACCTCTCTGCTCAAAATTAGTTCCAGAAACAATAATTACTGGATTAGGAAATTGAGTAATCAAACTAGAAGCTTGAGATAGAGAACACCAAATAGTTATTTTATTTTATTTTTTTTGTCCTATTTTTTGAGAAAGTTATAGTATTTTGAAGTGATTTTTGAATAAAACTTTGATTGAATAGGTAAAATGAAATTGTGTCTGATACATGACCCAGTTTCTGTTTACTAACTAATATTTTAACAATATCTGTTTCGATTGAACTGACAAATGAATATGTCAGTCTTCATTTTTTTGGTCTCAAGATTTTTGTTTGGAATACTGCCAGAAGGGAATGATAATATAGAAATCTGAGATTCGACAAAATGCCAAAAAAGTTCCTTTTCATTTCTAATTAAAATCTTCAGGTTCCAAGTTTCACGTTAAACTAAGTTAGAAGTAGCACATATTGCCATCCAGGAAGAAATCTGGAAGATAACAACTGTAAAAGTTTAATTTGTCCAATCCACAAACTGTCTAAAACGATATGATTATTAGATATGGCAATCAATTTTGCTTCTCTGTTTTCTATTCACTTGTGTAAATTTGTGATATATATTGGTCAAATATTGGCTTGTATAAGTGTAATGATGATCACAGTCCTCTTTTTTTTTTTTTTTTTTTTTTGTGTATATTTTTGCCTTACTTTTTGTTTATTTGTTTTTGGAGGGCTTAAGAAAGAAGAAAAAAATTACTAGTACCTGAAAGATTATACTGCAAGAGTGAAATTTCTTCCATTTTAGTACCCAAATCTTTTCCTGCAATCTATTTTTAAGTGATTAGAGTTACATAGAGTAATATTTGCCCCAAAATTGAATTTATAGATAGATTAGAGACTTTTAACTAGCATGTGCAGTATTATTGTCAAGGAGAAAACGTAACTGCAGTTCCAGAAAGGATATTAGAGACAACAAATGGCTAGGACACAACTTCTGAAGAAGTGAAATCCAAGAATGATAAGCTTCATGAGCCAATCACTTACCAAACCCAGATTCATTCACTATGTGGCTGCTTGACTTTCTGGATAAACACAGAGGAGGGACCAATATATATATATATATATATTTATAGCAAGGTTCTTAAAAGTTTACACTCAGTACACACACAGAGGACCACTATATGCAGCATCTGGATGTCTTTTATGTCTATCTGTTATTTTTTTCTTAAAAGTTCAGAATGCATAGCCTTTTATGTTAAACTGATAGTCCATTAGAGGTTGTTTTTTCTGTGCAGAAAATATAGGTCTCTCGGATTTGTTTCTGTGATATTATAGGCTATTTTTCCTATGAACTTAGATTATGTTTTTATTATATATTTGAGTATTATAAAGCTGTGAACTTAGACTAATGACAGTGGCTTATAAAGCTGTTTTTTTCGTATAAAGCTGATATTTACTAAGTTAGTATAACTAATTGCAGGGACTTATTCTAGCAGTATCAGATTTGCTTCCAGGTGTGTTGAACACAGACACTGTGTCTGACACCTACATAACAACTTCAGGAAGCATTTTCCGAGTGAAGCACTAAAAATGATGCTTTGGAATTGTGCGAAAGCTACATATTCCAATAAATTTGAAGCTGAAATGCAGAAAATCAAACACTTTGCTGGTTGACACAAAACACAAGGCCTAAGCATTGGTCTAGATCTGCCTTCCAAACATCAGTCAAGTGTGACCTTCTTTTGAACAATCCTAGTGAGAACTTCAACAGACAACTTCTAAGTGCCAGAAATAAGCCCATACTTGGTTTACTGGAAAGAATCCGGGTGTATTTGATGGTCAGACATCAAGGAAGAAGGGCATGGGCAGAAAGGAAAGAGAGAGATTTGTGTCTTAAGATTTGCAAAACGTTGAATAAAATCAGAGAAGCCAGTGCATCTTGCATTCCCTCGTTTGCAGAGGTCACAAATTTCAGGTGAAGGATGCCTTTGATGAACAATTTGTGGTTGATACAAGTCAAAGGAGTTGTTCTTGCCGAAAATGGGATTTAATTGGGATCCCATGTATTCATGGTATGGCTACTATAGGGTTTGAAGGAAGTAGGGCAGAGGATTTTGTGCATCCTTGCTAGCTTACAAAAGGGCTTATGCATTATTGCTCAACCCATTCAATGGTCCAAATAATTGGCCCAAAACATCACTGCCGCCACTTGCACCTCCTCCAAACCTAAAATTGCTAGGAAGACCCAAAATGAAAAGAAGGCATGAGGAAGGGGAAAAAATTTCAAACCAAAAGCCCAATGTCATACAAGTTATGGGAAGAAAAGGATTGGGGCCACTGAAGTGTGGTAAGCGTGGTGATAAGGGACACAATATAAGAAAATGTCCTTAAAATGGCAAGTTAGCAACGGGAAATAAGTTTAGTTTGTGTAAGGTATTAGGGCATAATAAGAGATCATGTCCCATCACAAAAGAACCACAAGAAGTGGGAACCCAACACTCTCAAGTTTTAAATGAGAACAATTGAGTTGGACCAATTGTTCTTCATGTGGTAAGAAATTTAGAAATTTGCTTTTTCTATTTTTATGACTTTCCATCTTTGTTCTAATTCAGTTTTTCTTATTATTTACAGGACACAAGTGTGAAGCACACTTCCTTTTGCTTTGTTTATTTCAATGGCAGTATGGGGGCTTGAAGTTGTTTGGTGCATTAACAATATTTTTTTGGGGTGCATGTGCAGTGGACCACTTCAAGTATATTTGGGCCATTATTTTGGGGATACCTTTGTACTGGAGCATTTGGAGTATATTGGCCTTGAATCTTATGTATTTTTTTTTGTAGCAAGGATATTAACATTGCACTGTTTTTGTAAAGGGGATGTGTATGTAAATTTTATGGGCTGTTTTGAAAATATTTTGTGGCTGATATATTAAAATATTATGACAAATCATTGTGTTGTATTTAAATTTGCAGGAAAAAAGGGAAGGAAGAATTATTATGAATTGAGCTTCGTCTGACAAATTATTCTTGTTCTGGCAGTTTGAATTATTGAATGTGCTTTTAGTTTCAAAGCTGGGGATTGATTTGTTTGTGTGGGATTATGATGTGGGTTATATTATTACTAAACCTACTATCTCTTTCTTTCTCTATTTAGGGAAACACTTACATTTAAACTTCAAAATAAAGTTTTAGTTCAAAATGTCGTGTGTCCTAGAGCATTTATGCCATCAAGCGCTACACCAGTTTTAAGAACTGGTTCTAGGAGTTTTAGGAACAAAATGCCATTTTTGAGTTCATTACAAGCCACCTGCAGGTATAAGCAGCTTTCTGATCTTTGTTTCCTTTGACATGAAAACTAACTTCATCATTCTTCAGATGCTAATAAATCAATTAGGTTAAATGAGATTGTACATAAAGGTTACTGTGACTTTTTTAGATTTGAGATTGAATGTAAACGAATTGCAACTACCAACTGAAGTAAAGAATTTAGGGCCAAAAGCATTGACATTACTTCCACTAAAATCATAAAAATTTACATAACTATTTAAGCTAACATCAAAACAAAAAATACCATACCAATAGTATCAAATAAACCAATTGAGGCATTTACCTAACTGCTAGCTAACAAAATAAATGCTACCCAACCTTTTACTTTTATAACCCCATTTTCATTCCAACAATACAACAAAATACACCCTATTTTGCCTAGTTCTTCATCATTAAGAGAAGGGTAACAACCATTATACATAAGAAAACAACTGCATTCTTCAAAATCTTCACCCTTTTATCGCGAGCAGCTTTTTCGACTTCAAGCGTATTTATCTTTCTTAATAAACCAGGAATCACCATGACTGATCTTCAACACATTTCCAGATCAAACCAAGCAAAAAACCCACAACAACCATTTTCCTAAATCAAACTCAAAATCAAAATTTTATCAACATTACTTTACTTATTTCGACATTGAATATAAAAAATTAAGGAAATTCATCACCCTCATAGCTTTGACATGCCCAAAACCTTCGACTTGGATTCAAATAGAGCTGTTAAACGAAGCAAGCTATTCGCGAACAAAGCTCGTTAAAGCTCGTTTATGCTCGATTAAGGCTTGTTTGTTTATTAAACGAACCCAGCTTGAACATTTTATTAAGCTCAATTAATTTTCGAGTGAACTCGAATAGTGTTCGCGAACGCTTGATTGTTCATGAGTAAATTTTAATATTTATATATTATATAAATTATTTTATATTAATATTATATTTATAAAATTTATAGGTTAAGGTTAGGGTTTCCCTTTCTTTCTTTCTTTTCTTTTATATTAACCTTAATTGTGTACTATTAAGGTTAATTTGTGTGTTTTGATATTTTTATTATTTATAATTAAATTTTTTAATTTTAAAAAAAAGTTAAACGAGCCGAACTTGAACAATTTTTGAACTATACGAACAAATAATAGAACGAACTCGAACAAAATTTTATGCTCGAAACATTAAACGAGCTTACTCGAGTAGTGCTCGAAAATTAAACGAACTGAACCCAAACATTCAATGTTCGGTTCGGCTCATTTACAACTCTAGATTCAAATCAGTCCAAGCCATTTTCAGCTTTGCCCTCTTATTGCAGAAACAAATCCCCTCATCTCTGAATCCCATCTTCATTTCTTTATCATCAGTCTCTTGCTTTTGTCTCCAAGATCTCATACGCTGTTTGGATCCCTTCATTTTGAAGCCCTAACAACTGTACAAAAGAAGATGATTGAAAGATTCAGATGTGGCTAAATTATTGAAAAGGAGTCCAACTAATGCTTCACAAAAAAATAATAATAATAATAATCACACTAGAAGCTTGAGATAACTAAACATCAAATTGAATAATTGAGTAATTAAACTTCAAGTACAAACAATTAAAAGCCGAAGAAATTGTAAAGCTAACGCCAAAATAGATGTTTGCGACCCAAAATTGACATGATTGCATATAAACCTTCGAGAAGCAAAAACAGGACTAAATCAAGCTCCAAGGAACAAACAAACAAACAGAGAATTCAAGATCCACCAGGAAATTATATCCGCATATGACTAAACTATTTCTGGAAAAGATCAAACATGCACAGCAATTTCAGAACCTTCACCCAATTTCATCTCTCTACGTTCACTCAACAAATAAAGATCCAAACGAAATTAAAACAACGCCATAATTCTTATCCAAAGCAAGACTTTTCAGTCATACTTAGATATCATAACATCAATTACTCAAACTAGAAGGGCTGACTGGGTAAAAAGAGTAGTAGAAACACCATATTTCTGCTATTCTTTCTTTTATATATTACTGTTTCCCTTGCTCAACTTACACACACACACACACATATATATATACATCTTCTGTGACCATAAAAAAAAAAAGAAAAAAAACCCTTAGAAACTTAATTGTTTAACCAATTCAAAATTGCCTTTTTGTTGTTGTGATATTTGGTAGGGAACAAAATTTTAGTGTAGGACATACAAAGAAAAAGAAAAATCTGTCTTTTACTACGATGAAGTTCTCTACTGAGAAAAGTAGTGAATTTCTCAAACATAATATGCATATAATTATCCTCAAACATAGAAGACTGAAGTTCTTTTTAATATAAATTTACTGAGATAGGAAATATGCAGTAGGGGGATACTGACTATTTTAACAATGCAGACGAAAGTACACTTAGCATATCAAACAAAGTGCAAAAACTCAGCATTATTCTATTTCTATAACAAAATTCATGCAACACCAACAGACATAAAATTAAAACACACGCAGCAATAAATTCTTAACTCATACGAAGGAGGTTGTTGTTAAAATGAAGAATTAAAAGTTCTGACTGGGTAAAAGGGCAAAGGAATGCCAAAACCCCTAAATCTTACTATTACAATTATAGCCATAAGAGGAGAAGCCAACCCATCAAAGTTTGAGACTTTGAAGGCAGTTCTTGAAGTGGGTTCTCACAAATATTTCAGATAATAAAAAATCAAATACCAAAACATGATGAAATGCAAGATTACCTGTAGCAAGTGCCGAAAACAAAACCCTTCCCGCAGCAAAGCTCCTTGTTTTCTTCTTCCTTCAGCCAAAAAAGAACCCTTCCCGCTATTTATATGTAATTTATATCTTTTTTTATTTTTTATTTTTTAAATTTTTGTGTTTTATTTATTTATTTTTATATTATCAAATTAAAAGGTTAATGATTTTCTTTTAAAATAAATAAAGCTTGAGGAGACGATGGGGAAAGAATTACCATCATCCAAAGAAGATGAGAAAGAAAAAGGAAAGGAAAAAGCGGCTGAAGTGAAAGTGGCAAAAGATAAAGTAACTAAGTTCTTGCCAGACTGGAAAGTTTTGACAAAAGGCAGATTGTCGAATGCCAAGGAATTTGAAGATTATCTTTTACAAGGATGTCCTCTAGCTGAAAGTTTTGCGTTGAGTAAATATAGTTTTGCATATTTGGAGGGATATTGGCTGAGGCGGAAGTGTGAGGTTTGTGATTGTCCAATTAGAGTGTCATTTTAGTATTAATGTGTCGTTCATTTTTTTTTTTTTTTTATCGTCTATGTGTTTTGCAGGGTTGGTTTGCAGATGCTGAAATGTTTAGGAGGTATAATAAAATCAAAGACAAGGATGAAATGGAGATTGTGTCAAGAAAATCACTGCAAAATGAACTCGAAGAAGTGAGATCGTATAAAGCCGAATTGGAGGAAGAGTTGGCGGTTGAAAAGAGAAAAGTGGAATCTTTGCAGAAGGAGGTAGGCGATCTGAAGAAAGCTTACACTTCTTGGGAGGCAAAGTATTGGGAAGAAAATGCATGCCGGTCAAAGTGTGAGGAAATGGCCAAGTTTCTGAGATAAGTATGAAGGCGAAGACGAAAATATAAATGTCAGGACGTTCAATTTTTGTCGAGAGGCCTTTATGAAATCTAAGGCATGTCAAAATATGGTCAATAGGATCAATCTGATGACGATCAAAGATGCATTGAAGCAGGCAGCTGCCAGTGTTCATGAGAAGTATCCTGATTTTGTTTTTCCTGAAGATTTGCAAGTTTATTTTGATGCTAAGTTTGATAAGAAGTATGCTATGCCTTGGGAGGAAGTTTACGATGAAAAGTTGTTGTTGAGGACGTTTCCAACACTAGATAATTCAGATGAAGAAGTGGTCAGAGAAGATACGGTGATGTAGGAGGGGCAAGATGGTGATCATATTTTAAGGGTGGTGGATGATGGGATAAGTGGGCGGGTAGATACAACTGACGAAAGTGGGATTGGAGATGCTAAGAGGGTGGGTGTGACTGGGGCTGATCGAGATAATATTGAGAATCCGGAGATGATGGAGATTCGTCCATCGTTTGAAAATTAGACTTTATGTTTTTCTATCTCAGTTGTGTCATGTAATGATTGTTCGGGAAGATGGAAATTTTTGAGAAGTGTAAATGGTTGTATTTTTGAGTGATACGACAATCTAGAAAGCATAACAAACTTTAAAGTATGTATTTGAAAATACATAATACATAATTTTTGTGAATCATTATTTGTTAATGATAGTATTTACGAAAGTATGTATTTATGTGAGGGTAAGAAGGTAGGATCGTTTGAATGCCTTTTTCGTTTGATGATTTGTGAATGATATTTCTTGAATGAATATATTTTGGTTCTTCAAACGTACAGATAACAATGTTTCAAATCATATATAGTATTTTATCAGATCGTCTAATTGTTTTTGTCACGCCCCGAAACTGAGGCGCGGCACGACCTTACCCTCAAGGTTTCCTTTACAAGCACAAGGTCTTTTTCTTCATACTATCCAAAACTTTAGCCCCAAATGTGGAACAAAAGAAATCTAAATCCTCAATACAAGTGATAATTCCAAAAATAAATACAAAGACAATATCATAATTATAATCTTCCAAAGAAATTCTGAAACAGAGTTAGGGGTACAATCCCAAAATAAAATTCTAATCTAATTACAAGAATCGTACTTTCCACTTATTCTCTTACTCATCATCACTAACATCTGCAAAAAGGAGAAATAAAAGGGAGGGGGTGAGCTGAAAAGCCCAGTAAATAAACAGAATATCCAATTTCCTTGTTTTCCAAAACAACATAAAATCAATAATTGAAAAAGAATAATTTTCAAAATATCAATTAATAAATCAAAAGAGTCTTCCCTTTAACAAATCAAATAGACAAACAAAATATCACAAATTCAAATCCTTTACTTTTAGTAGGCTCAAGCAAGTATAGTCACTCGTTGGTTTAACCGAATTCAGCCCTAGCTGTACTCCGGCCAGGACGGCCAGAACTTATCAAAGTGTGAGCTTTTTCACCATGCTCAATGGGTTCAGAACTTATAGTTTGAAAACATGTTTCCTCCAACTAATTCCTAAACAGACTTGAGCCAAAAACGTATTTTACAGGGAAGACTTTAAAAAAATTTAATCAAAAATTTTCAAGAAATCAAAGGAAATAAAAACCAGAATTAAAGATTTTCAAAAAAGTAATTTTAAAAGAATAAGAGAAATAAATCTTTAGTAAAAGAAAATAATAATAATAATAATAATAAAATAATCTTTACTCTTATCATTAAAAATCCGTAAATAAAGAAAACGGAAACGAAAACTTTTATATAAATATAATCAATTAATTGTAATAATAATAATAATAATAGGAGGAGGAGAACCTGACACGGTGCCCAGGTCTCCTTTTAATTTTTTTTTTTTTTTTTTCATTTAAAGATTTAATAAAATAATTTTATTTTTAAAACAAAATGAATTCATGAAATTTGTCCAAAAAATCGAAGGAAATCGAATATTTATTTACTTACCTCTACAATCTTGAATCAAAGTCTGATGCATGTCTAAACTATTCGATCTCTGACTTCCAACCTCGTTAATACTCCTCAATCGAATTTTCTCTAATGACTCTTCTCACAAATCTGTCCCTTAAATAGATGACTATAGGATTTATTTAAAAAAGATAACTATTAAATATTAAAACCTAATATGAGTAAGACTCCTTATCAAATCAAATAACTTATTAAATCTCAAGACTTAATATCAGTAGGACTTCTTATCAAATCAAATAACTTATAGATAAATATCAATAATTACGTAATGCATAACCCCTAATAATTAATAAAAGTTTTAAAATTCCTTAATTGCCCCTAACTTGGGTCTGCGTATCACAGTTTTGAATTATAAGATTTCAAAATACTTTATTTATCCAAAACAGAGGATACGTTTGTTATTAAAATATGGACGATGGTGATAAAAAAAAAAAAGAAAATCATAATGATCTAGTTATCAAGTTTTTGAGACGATAAAAATCTAAAACAAGGAAAATAGTAAAAAAAGATTAGTCTGAGTGTTGAGCGGTTGAAACTATGAAGGTATTGTTAAGGGAAAATTTTTTTCAAATTTTGGGCATTCCAAGTACGAGCCAGTTCTCTACCATTCATGTCTTGGAGTTTGTAACTCTCATTGCTATTATCTTTTTTGATGATAGATGGTCCTTCCCATGTTTGATCGAGCTTCCGGTTTGGCTCTTGTCTGCTGACTTCATTTTTGTGGAGAACAAGGTCTCCAGGCATTAGAGGTCTGGGTTTTACTTTTTTGTTATGATATTGGTTTAATAGATGTTTGTAATGTGCTTCCTTTTGTGCAGCCTTTTCTCTGACTTCGTCTAGCAGGTGTAGGTTTTCGCCAATCTTTTGGTTGTTGGTGGTTTTGTCAAAGAGATCTGTTTGTAGGGATGAGCTGCCAATTTCTACTGGAGTTAGTGCTTTGACTCCAAAACATAAATTGAAAGGAGATTCACCTCTTCTGGCATTGGGTGTAGTACAATATGACCACAAAACATGAGGTAGTTCTTCTATCCATCATCCTTTGGCTGAATCAAGTCTCTTTTTTAATCCTCGGAGAATGATGCGGTTCGTAACTTCTGCCAGCCCATTTGCCTGTGGGTGGCCAACGGATGAAAATCGATGATCTATGAAAAGTTCAATGCAAAGTGTCTGGAAATCTTTGGATTCAAACTGAGTTCCATTGTCAGTTATTAAGACCTTTACGATGCCAAATCTTGTGATTATATCGTTCCAAAAGAAATCTTTGGCTTTTTTAGAAGTGATGGTGGCAGTAGGTTTTGCCTCTGCCCATTTTGTGAAATAATCAATAGCCACAAAAGGGAATTGAAGTCCTCTGATAGCTTTTGGGAAAGGTCCCAAGATATCCATACCCCATTGGTAAAAAGGGATTGGGCAAGATAATGAATGTAATTCGTATGTTGGAAGATGGTGGAGATTTGCATGAATTTGACACTTTTCGCATTTTTGGACGAATTTCAAGGCGTCTCCTTCCATAGTTGGCCAAAAATACCCTGCATGGATTTCTTCATGGATTTCTCGCAGAACATAATTGCCTTCATTTTCAGTTATGCATTTTAATAGTGGCCAAGAGAAGCCTCTTCTATATAACTGATTGTTCATAATGGTGTATCTTGAGACGGACGATCTAATCTTCTTTGCTGCCAGGTGATCATCTGGGAGGAGTTCGTCTTGGATGTATGAAAAAATAGGAGTGATCCAAGTAGCTTCTTTATCTAAAGCCATAACTTTGTTTGCTTCGATGGAGCGTTTAACCAGAGGTTCCAACCAACAACCTTGTATGGGAGAGCCAAATTTTAACTTTGATAACGTATCTGCTTCAATATTTTGTTGTCTGGGAATGTGTTCTACTTTAATATATTCAAAAGCTGATGAGAGATTTAGTACTTTGTCCAAATATTTTTGCATATTTTCTTCTTTAGCTTCGTATGATCCATTGATTTGTCCTGCAAGAACTTGGGAATCAGTTTTTACTATGAGTGAACGAATATTGAGATTCATGGCAGTACGGAGCGTGGCTAGCAAAGCTTCGTATTAGGATTCATTGTTGGTAATGGGGAAATTGTATTTTAACGCATAAGCCTGACGAATGCCTTGATCGTTCTGAAGTATGAAACCTGCTCCTTTCGAGTGAGTGGAGGAAGATCCATCGATGTAAGCAATCCAACAATTCTTTATTTTTGGAACATGAGTATGATCGTCTGGAACAGATGGTACTCTAGGAATTGTACATTCTACTAGAAAGTCGGAAAAAGCTTGAGCTTTGATAGCTTTCCTGGGACGAAAATCAATTGTGTGTCTAGATAATTCAATAGCCCATTTCATTAGTCGTCCTGAAGTATCTAGGCTGTATATTACTTGTCTGATGGGAACATTTGTGTAGACGATGATGTCATGTCCTTGGAAATATTGGATCAATTTGCGAGATGTGATGATTAACATCAAAATATGTTTTTCAATAGTTGAATATCGAAGCTCTGGTCCTTGCATTAAATAACTTAGATAATATATAGGATAGTCTGTGTTCTTCCTTGTGACTGAAAGAACTGAACTCAAAACTTCTTCCGAGACAAATAGATGTAGTTTTAAGATCTCGTCTGGGTTTGGAGAGATCAAAAGTGGTGGGTGGCTCAGGTGAGTTTTGAGATCTTCAAAAGCTGCTTGACATTCTTTGGTCCAAAAAGATGAAGATTTCAGGTTGCGAAGAATTTTGTAAAAAGGAAGAAATCTTTCACCTGATTTTGTTAGAAATCTGTTGAGGGTCGTGATGCATTCGGTGAGTCTTTGGATGTCCTTCACATTTTGAGAGGGTGGCATATCTAGAAGTGCTTGGATTTTTGAAGGGTTTGCTTCGATGCCTCTGTGTGATACTATATATCCAAGAAATTTGCCAGCTTCTATACCAAAGGAACATTTCTTTGGGTTGAGTTTCATGTCATGCGAACGAATAGTGTGGAAAGTTTCCTTCAGATCGTCTAGGAATTGTGATGCTTCTTTGGTTTTGCTGAGAATATCATCTATATATGCTTCCACATTTCTTCCCATTTGAATTGCGAACATTCTATTCACCATGTTCTGGAATTCGGCACCTGCGTTTTTTAGTCCAAAAGGCATGCGTTTGTAACAATACAATCCATGAGGAGTGATGAATGAAGTTTTGTCTTCATCCTCTTCGACCATTTGGATCTGGTGATATCCTTTGTGTGCATCCAAGAAACACAACAGAGCATGACCTGATGTGGCATCAACCAGTTGATCAATCTTTGGCAACGGGAATGGTCGTTCTGGAATATGTTTGTTTATGGATGTGAAGTCGATACACATTTGCCAGGATCCATCTAGTTTTGAAACAAGAACTGGGTTTGAGACCCCAGTTGGAAACTGGACATTGCGAATGATACTAGCATGTAGTAGATCTGCAACTTCCTTCTTGATGGCTTCCTATCTATCCGCTACGAAAAATTGTCTCTTTTGGATGATGGGCTTGGTGGATGGTGAGATTCCAAGGTGATGTTCAGTGAAATGGCGAGAGATGATGCCTATATCTTAGGAAGACCAAGCGAAGATGTCTTGGAAATCATTAAGGATTTTTTTGAGGTCTTCCTTGAGTTGGAAAGGGAGACGATGTCCAATTTTGAGTATCTTTTCAGCTTGGTTCATGATTTGGAATTCTTCTATCTCAGCAGCTGGTTCGATTCTCTCAATCGAAGGTGTATCAGGGACCTTCATCGCATTAGAGTGTTCAGCCTGTTTCATAGCTGTGAGGAAACAACTTTGTGCTTGTGTTACATCGCCCTGGATTGTATGAAAGGCTCCATTGACATCCATGGTGATCTCATTTCTGAATGTGCTTATGCGAGCTTTCATTTGATTGAGTCCTAGCCTCCCAGGATTACGTTGTATATTGCTGGGGCATCTACGACTAGGAAATCTACAAATTCAGTAATAAAATTGTTAGAATTTTCCCATTTGACTGGTAATTTTACCTAGCCCTTGGTGAAGACTGTGGCCCCCGTGAATCCAATAAGGAGAATGTGATCATCTGTAATTGAAGATGATGGAATATTCATGGCTTGGACAGTTTCTAGGTAGATGACATTGGCTGAGCTTCCGGTATCTATCAAAATTCTCTTGACTAGGCAATCGGCGATGTTTAATGAAATGACTAACGGATAATTGTCATTTATGTCATCTCCTGTTCATTGTCGCTTTCCTCTATGTCTATCTCTCTGTGGACGTGATGATGTTTCGGAAATCATGTTGATGATTTTCAAAGGCTTTTCATCTTTTGTTGTTTGTCTGGTCTTATCTATGTATTCCCAGAGGTGACCTTTCCGTATGGCTGTTTCAATGTTCCGTTTTAGGGAGAAGCAATCGTCTGTGAGATGGCCCACATCATTATGGTATTTGCAAAATTTTGATTTATCTCTCCTGTCTCTGGGAGCGAATATTGGCCTTGGAGTTGGAAGAAGATCTGGATCTTTCAGTTCTTGTAGAATGATGGATCGGCTGACAGTTAGAGGAGTGAAATTAGGTGGATTGTCCTTAAGGGTGAGATGAGGAAAATATTTATCTCTGAACTCGGGGTCGCTGTGAATGCTGAGTTGTCCTCTTGGGCGATAGTTTGGGCGTGAAGGTGCCCAGAATGTCGAAGTGGATTGCGTTGCATCTGTGGGAAAAGAATTTCGAAGAAGACGATCATCAGCTTAAGGGGGGTTCTATAATAGGGTTGTCGGGGAGAAAATCTTTTGAAAATTAGATTGATGTGATTGGGGGCATAGTAATGGGTTCGATCTCTTGCATTGCTATCTCTCTTGGGGTTTGCTTTTATCAATTCGTCTTGTTTGAATTGTCTGATCTCCCCCTTTGATTTTTCCAAGTTTTCTCCCTTTACCCATTCGATAATCTTATCAAGAAGGTCTGTCATTGTCTGAGGCTGCA
>JAXGGT010007125.1:0-21857 GCA_035583425.1 Marsdenia floribunda
CTTGGACTTTACGGGCCCCTTCAATCTAGGCCGCCTCTCTTGCATATTGGGCTTCATAAAACTATAACATGAGGTCTTCCAGGTCATTTGGATTTGGGCCTGAAATAGAATAAAAATATAATTAAAACCCAAGAATTTAATATTAATCTTATTAAAGCATAATAATCCAAATAACAAATAAAAGTCCCAAGAATGGTAGAGAGACATATTAAATACTAAGTATTAAGGGTCCAAAATGTATAAATTTATATGTTATCAACCAGGTATTATTTCATTTGTCATTTATCTACATTTGTAATTTTAATATCGAAATATACAAATTTTTTAATTTTTCAAAAATCAAAATTTTAATCCAACGGTTAGATTTGTTAAATATATATTAAAAAATACCTACAAAATTTGAAGCTAATTCGATACTATTTCATGTGTCATCCATCTACTTTTGTAATTTTGATATCGAAATATACATTTTTTTTTATTTTATAAAAATCAAACATTTAATCCAATCGTTAGATTTATTAGAAATATATTAAAAATAAAATCTGCAAAATATGAAGCCAATCCAATATTATATGAATATTGATCGAAGTTAAGCAAAAACCATGCTTTGTAACTGTCTTATTTGCTCAAATAAGACGTTGTATTTGTCTAACCTAATACGACACTTATAAGACCATTGTATTTGGTCACCATGACCGCCTTGTATGCTAAACTAAATACAACGGTTCAGAAAACTTCCATTTTAGACTGGCACATTTTCTAAAAAAATTATCAAAAACGATGATTGGAAAACAAACTGTCATATTTGGTGGACCTAATATGATGGTCATGAAGCTGCCATATCTTATGATAAAAAATGACTGTTTGCAATCGCCGTATTTGGTAGGTGTCAAATATGCCAACTTTTTTTGTAGTGCTTGTTCTAAGCCTTAACTGGGTGAGAGCTTTTTGTTATAGACCATGAATACTTGTTGTACAAGTAAAATTATGTTCTTAGTCATTTGATGGAACTGGGTGTTTCATCAAGGTAAGACTATTATGTCATGATTTCTAATGAGGAATGGTTTACCTTAAATCAATGAGTGGTTCACTCACATCATAAGCATAAGCGTATTTCGAATACGTATGACTGGATCTATAATAGTGGTCTCTCTCAAAGTACTAATTATAGATATCAGACTTTACTGCTACAGTGTGGATGGATACTCACATACTTGAGTATGAGTCGGTGATCTAGCAAGCTCGAGTTTTACACTTTAATATATGTTGGCTGAGATTTCTTTTGTAAGATCAATATCCTTGTATGTTGGGGGCATTGCTTTAGTTAGTAAAGATATACTCATAAAAAAGAGTCTTTATGCCTCACTTAGTGAGGATTAATCACCCCTTGTGATTGTCCAGGATAATGTAAATAATCTAGGGCCCCGGGAACGTGACTTTAGAATGTGTGCTTTTGGATAGGTCCCAATGTTAAGCAAGTACATTTGAGTGAGTCATGGATTATTGAACTAGAAAACTAAGGATGGTAGATGTCGTTGAGATGGGTGTTAGTACATTTATCCTATCTCATTGATGAGGGATATTTCCATCATTTCACCAGTAGGACGGAGACTATGCTTTAGCAGTATTATTTTTGAGGTTAATATTTCTATATGGTGATGAATGAGAATATTCAAAATGATAAAATACAGCTGTTTGATAGCAAGGGTATTTTGGTGATTTTAGTAGCCATGAATAATATGTCTTTTGGTCCCAAAGCATCTCAAGTTACCTTAGTGTTGTTTATGCACAATCTGGGCTTATTGGACAATTGATTGGAAGAGAAATTAAATTTATTGTAAGAGATCATTTAATTAATTATTTGGGCTAAAATAAATTAATTAATTGGGCTGATATATGATGATATATAATAAGAGTTCAATTGGAATTAATTAATTAGTCTTGGGTATTTTATAAGGCCAAGAAAATACAATTAATTAATTAAGAGATTTGGTTCAATCTTGGACAGATTTTTTGAGCACAAAACCTAGACCTTTTAGGACTAGGAAATTTCGGTCATTTGGACTTTGTCAAGTCCTTGGTTGGCTGAAATTGTTGAGGTAGTATCCAACTAGGTTTTAGTTTTTCCATTTAGATAAGATAGCTGATTTTTTTGTTTCATATTCCTACGGGAAGATTATACCTAAAAACAATTATCTTAAAAAGGAATTGAACCCTAGAAAACCCCAATTAATTATGCCGACTCTCTCCCTCCTCTTTCACTCCTCTCTCTATTCCTCTTTAGCAAATTTTTAATACACTAAATGCTCTCACCAAGCTAAGGCTTAGAACAAGGAAGAGTCATACTCCATAAGGCTAAAAGGAAGAAGCTTGAAGCTTTATTCCTGGTTTGGTGGTAATACTTTTTTAAACTATTGGATAGTCAATTCGTCTCTGATCAAGCTGAAAATTTTGCAGTAGGTAGAGGAGACATATTACTTCAATCTGAACGTGGAGATCAATTTTCAACGGTTGGAATTTTGGATATTAATTCCTCAACAGAAATCATGTCTTCAATGTGGCATTCAGAGTTGTTTAGATGATTGGAGAACCAATTCATCTCCGATCAAGCAAAATTTTGGATAGAAGATAGAAGAGAATTTCCTTCAATCTGAAGGATGAAGATCTATTTTCAACGGTGAAATTCAAAGATAACATTTGTTTTCTATAATTCTATTTAAGAAGCTTGAAGATGATTTATGTGAAGGAGTAGAAGATTGGCCAAAATTCCAGTGGAAGAGTCGGAGCTATCTTCATCCATTCCATTGCAAGTTCAAGCAGAAGTTCCAATATAACCCGTTCCTTTGTTGGTTAATTTGCAACCGGCAAGAAAAAGTAAGAACTTTCTTCTAGTTGTGGCTCGTAAAAACTGAATTTTTTCTGTTGCGTTATTACTTTAACATTTTTTCGATCCATAAGTTTATTGGATAAAAAATTCTACTAGAGGAAGAGAGAGAGGATCAAAATAAAAGAGAGAGTGGCGGCACAATAATTAGAGTTTTTCATAGGGTTCAATTCCTTTTAAGATAATTACTTTTAGGTATATTCTTCCTGTAGGAATAGGAAACCAAAAAATTAGTTATCTTATCTAAAAGAAAGTCAAAACCTAGTTGGATACTACCTCAATAATTTCAGTCAGCTAAGGACTTGACAAAGTCTTAATGGCTGAAATTTCCTAGTCTTTAATGTTGTAGGTTTTGTACTCAAAAAATCTGTCCAAAGTTGGTCCAAACCTCTTAATTAATTAATTGTCTTTTATGGGTGTTATAAAATACCCAAGACTAATTAATTAATTCTAATTGGACTATTAATATATATATATATATATATATATATCAACATATATCAGCTCAATTAATTAAATAAATGGTCTTTAGAATAATTTAATTTTCTTCCAATCAATTATCCAATAACCCCAGATTGTGTTTAAACAATACCAAGGTAACTTCAGCTACTCTAGGAACCAAAAGACATATTATTCACAGCTACTAAAATGACCAAAATACCTTTGCTATCAAATAACCATATTTTATCATTTTAAATATTTTCATTCATCACCATATGAAAATATTGACCCCAAGAATAATACTGCAAAAGCATAATCTCCGACCTACAGGTGAAATGATGGAAATACCCGTTTGTGTAACACCCATCAATGAGACAAGATAAATGTACTAACACCCATCTCAAAGACATCTACCATCCTTAGATTTCTAGTCCGATAATTCATGACTCACTCGAATGTACTTGCTTAACATTGCGAGCTACCCAAATGCACACATTTTAAAATCACGTTCCCAAGGCCTTGGATTATTTATATTATCCTGAAAAATTACAAGGGGGTGATTAACCTTCACTAACTGAGGCATAGAAACTCTTAATTTATATGAGTTTGTCTTAACTAACTAAAGCAATACACCCAACATACAAAGATATTGATCTCACAAAAGAAATCTCACCTAACACATATCAAAGAGTATAACTCTAGCTTCGCCAGACCACCAACTTATACTCAAGTATGAGAGTATTTGTCCATGCTATAGCAGTAATAGTCTGGTGTCTATAATTATAGTACTTTGAGAGAGACCACTACTACAAGTCCAGTTTTACGTATTCAAAATACGTTTATGCCTATGACATGGGCGAACTACTCACTGATTTAAGGTAAACCATTCCTCATTGGAAATCATGGCATAATAGTCTTACCTTGATGAAATTCCCAATTCCATCAAATGACTAAGAACATAATTTTACTTGTACAACAAGTACCCATGGTCTATACCTTATTGTGAAGAACGACCTAACACATAGAACATTACTTGTCATACTTGGACCTTTTAATGTGCAATAATATAAGGAGAAAACTAAATTGAATAAATAATCAGAATACATGTATTTGAGGGCATACATTCCAACAATTCTTGAGAAAAGAATGTTTCTTCAGATGTTCTTGAGAAGTTCTCGATATGTTCTTTAGAAAAAGATATTTTCTTGAGATGTTCTTGTTCTTGAAAAGGAGAGTAAAATCCAAGAAATCTTTTTTGAGATAATCGAATTCGAACTAGAATTATAATCTTACAATTCTTGTTTGTTCATGTGTGGATACTTATAGAGGGTGGTGGCCTTTCATAAAGTCAACACCTTTGAGATCCGAAGAGGTCTTTGAAGCTTTATTCTTAGTTTGGCAGTAATACTCTTTTAGATAATCGGGTGATCAATTCTTCTTTGATTAGGTAAAAGTTTTATAGTAGGTAGTGGAGATGTGTTTCTTCATTATGAAAGTTGGAGATTGATTTTCAAAGTTTGAATATTGAGATATTAATTTTGTAGCACAAGCAACATCTTCAGTTCGACAATTAGAACCTTCTAAACAATTAGGCAATCAATTCAGCTCTGATCAAGGTGAATTTAGGTGGGTAGTATAAGATATGTTTTGCATCATTATGAATGGTGCAGATTTATTTTCAACGGTTGAATTTAGAGTTATTAATTATGAAATAGAAGCCCTATCTTCAGTCTAACAGTTTGATTTGTCTACACAATAGTCTAATTTGTTTAGACGATCAAATGGCCAATTCATCTCCGATCGAGTAGAAATTTTGCCACAAGGTATGCAAGAACCTTTTTTAAATATGAACGGTGGAGATTTATTTTCAACGGTTGGATTTAGAGAAATTAATTTTTCAATAGAAGCTCTGTTTTATGTGATTCTACATGGGAAGTTTCAATCACAGGATGTGATGAAAAGTTTTAAGAAAGAAATTGTCAAAATGGTATTTTTAAATAAGCTTCTCTTTCAATTTGATTGAAAGCACTTGTGATCCTTGTTGGGTTAGGGAAAAGTTATAATTTTTCCGCTACATTTTTGTTCCTAAAACCCAACAAAGTGTGGGTGGTATTGTCTATTATTTTGCAAAGTTTTTATTGAGTCCACCTTTTGTGTTCAATATTGATGAATACCCTTATTTTGTGAGTATATATATGTCTTGATATTAACTTATTTTACATGTATTTTATATATGAATAGTGTGTTTGGCGTATTCTTAATTGTTGTAGATGATTAAGCACTGGTTCACATTAAGAGAGTTGAATGCATTCATTCATAGTTTATCTCAAGTACATGCATAACGTACTAAACTAAACATAGATTCTCACTTTCAGTTTTAGCCTTTTGCTATAAATGATCTATTGTGCAGGGTCTTATTGAAGATTTACATATATACAAACTAGAAGAGTGGTGTTTCATGTTCGATAGACAGAAGATCAATGAAAGAGTACTTTATGGTGGTCCATTTTCAACATGTTAATCCATTCTAACTACTTCATTTATGTCTTACAGGGATTAGTGGCTACAGTTTCAAATCTGTTGCCTAGAATTGAGCATCGACATTGCGTTCGTCACCTACACAACAACATGAAGCAAAACACCGTGGACACGAAATAAAAGAAGCAGTTTGGATAATGGCGAAAACTACTTACCCTGTCAGGTTTGATTTCTTGATGAGCAGATTGAAAGACATCGACAATGGTGCAAATGAGTGGCTTAAACAAAACACACAACCTAGGCATTAGACTAGATCACACTTCAAGGAGTTTGTCAAGTGATATTCTCTTAAATAACCACTCTGAGACCTTCAACAATAACATTATTCTTCCTAGGTGTATACCCATCCTAGGACTTTCAGAAGAGATTAGGACATATTTGATGTTGAGACACTAACAAAGAAGGGAATGGATTGAGAAACAAACTAGTGAAATTGGCCCAAGGATTACTAGGAGATTGGATCAGTTAAAGGAGCAGAGCTCACAATGTTATCTAACATTTGCAGGAAGTTCAAGACAGCTCTATGGAGCAATTTGCAGCGGATCTAGGGGCATGGAAGTTATCTGGAATACCGTGCCCTCATGTATAGCTGCTCTAGGGTTAGATGGGAGGCAACCTGAGGATTTTGTAGACAAATGTTCTTCAATTACTGCATATAGGAGGGCGCCTATGAGCCCATCATTAATCTAACTAATGGCCTTAATAACTGGCCAAAGTCCAGTTTGCCTCCTTTGCTTGCACCAGAACAATTTAGACTGCCTGGGAGACCCAAAAAGAATAGAAGGCCAGAACCAAGTGAGGTGGGAAGTTGAGTAATTAAAGATGGTGGTGAAGTTATGAGAAGAATAGTAAATGTGATCAAAAGGGCCACAATTCTAGATCATGTGATAATTAATGGCCAGCAACATATAATGGACAAGAATATGAATACAAGTAGTTTTTGTGGTGGTTTAGGGCACAACAAGAGGGGTTGTCAAAAGGAAAAATAGTCCAAAGCCCAAGAAGATTTACAAAGTACCCAAGTTCAAGAGCATGATGAAAGGACAAGCCCAAGCAACAGTGGAATAGACCTTCAAGAAAATGTTGAACATGGAGTAGGCCATAGTGAACAATGATGTTGTGGGAAAATGCAATCACATAAAACCTCTCTAGTGGAAGAGAGATGAAAATGTATCCCTGTGAGAAGAGTAGTAACCCGATGGGAAACTAATAATCCCGATGGAAATATCAAAGAGCAGTCTGAGAAAATGTGTTATCAAAGATGAAATCTCTCTCAACTAGCTATTGAAAGCTAGTTAAAAACAATGATATGAATTGTAAATGGATTCTAGGGGCTGAATCCGATGGGAAGAAGGCAATTAAAGTGATGACAAAAGCCTTCTTAAAGTGTAATAGAAAACTTAGGAAAAACTCTTGAAAAGTGACGTTTGAGAGAGAGTGTTTCGTGAGTTCTGAATTTCTCCCCTTTTTTGGTCATGAAAGCTTCCTTTTATAGATGAAAATTATAAGGAAGATAGTTTATTTAGGGAGGTCAAGGTTCCTTGCCCTCCAAGTAAATTAGGTGAGGCACCTTAAAATATCTAAAAGGGAGATTTTTAGGCTGCCTTTTGAGATGCATGAAGATGAGTTTGTTTTTAAGATATTTTTGCCTCAAGGGCATAAATGTAAAATTGATGTGGTTAGCACCATAAGCATTTTTTTTAAAAAAAAAAAAACCAAAACAAAATCAAAATAATCAAAATTTCAGAAAATGTTGTAATCTGAGAAATTTTCCCTTAAAGGCAATTTTGTAAAATTGGTGTACGGGCACCATAAAGGATTTTTTTTTTTTTAAATCAGAAAATTAATTCTGAAAAATAAATGCACATAATTATGCAAGACGTGGAAAAAATTGTAACTAGCAAAATTAACTGTTCGGCTAGTTACCCGATAGAGCCGTTACAGCGGCTATTTTCGTGAAAAAACCGTTCGGGCGTATTCTCTTGAACGGAAATGACCGTTCAGGAAGTAACGGTAAAATATTTTAACCGTTGTCATCTCAGGTTATATATAGATGGGGCAAACAGTGATTTGTACTTCCCATCTTTACTCTCCTTGAACAATATTTCTGTAACTTTTCTGCAATTTCTATTCCTTCTTCTTCTTTTCTTTCTGTTGTTAAGTTTTCTTCGTCGAGTTAGTTTCTGAAGGCGCTTGTTTAAATATCAAGGTTTGATCTTATCCTTTACATATGGAGAATACTCCTCTTAAAGGTATTTTGATCTTTTATCTCACTTCTTCTTCTCTTTCTTTTTTTATTTCTTTCAGATACACATCATGTCACTATCAGGGGCTTTGGATAGTCAGAACATGGGTTCTGGGAGTGGGAATATGAATAGATCTCCTTCTAGTTTGTCTGATACTGTGGTAGAAATTCCCCTTAAGGTTACCCGATCTAGGGCCCATACTAATCCGTTTGCTTCCGTGGGTAATCCATCAGAAAGTAGCACTCTAGAGTCTTTTAGTGTAGAAGGGGTCATTGTAGTCCGTATTGGAGTCATAGATGATAAGGATGGGAATCCCATATCAATTAGGTATTCTTGTATGAACAAAATTTTTGATTTTCCTTTTCTGGAAGGGTCTTCCGTTCGGGAATCTTCCCTTCATGTTGTTCTGCGGAGTTTTAGGGCTCCAAATCCTAAAACATAATAAGGGAGCTGAACCAAAAGATCCTCATTTTTTGAAAACAACTTCTTTACCATTTCCAATATCCTCAACTTTGCTATCATATGACTTTCCTCTGAATTTCAAGTATCAACTTAATGAGGGTCTTCCCATCTGTCAGAGTCCAAAACACCATATAGGTGTTTATATTGCGCAATTGAAAGCAGGGCTTAGGTTTCCCCTTCTTCCTCTCATCGAGGAGATATGCACGTATTGGCAAATACAATTGGCTCAATTGACGCCTAATTGTATTAGGTCGATTCTAGGTTTTGAACTGTTATGTAGGGCTTGTGGTGTGCCATCCAGTTTAGAACTGTTTCATCACTATTTTGTGATGATGCAAAAGTACAGTCTAGACACCGGTAGGGGCTGGTTTTATGCCCAACGTTGTTCGGGAACTAAGGAGCTTCTCAGAACACCTTCTAGTATACATGGTTGGAAGGAAGAATTTTGTTTTATTAGTCATCCTACTCTCAGTTCCATCATGATTCCATGGAATTATAGTAAGTCACTGAATAATGATGTTCCTGAAGGAGTTAATGAGTCAATGACGAAGCCACTTGATAGCTTGGACTTTATCTGGTCCATCGGGGAGTATTGGAATTCTTCCATATTTCAGGATGCAAATCTTCATAAACTTGGTGTTTTCAACATAAAAAGACTAAGTAATATATACTTGTCTTTTCTTCCTCTTTTTCTTCTTCTTTTTTTTATCGAAATCTGTAGAACTTCTTTTCTAATGTTTCTCTTCTTTGGTTTTGCAGGAAGCAACGTGATCCAACTCTTGATGTCAGCAAAGGGGAAGAAAAGTTCTTCGTCCATAGTTTCTTCAAAAGTGAGTGCAATGCCCATCGAAGGGCTATCGGTTGCACCGAGGAAGAGGAAGGCGATCTGGACTGTATATGCGCAGCCAAAGCATGGCAGATCGACTAGAGCGGCGATGAAGGAGCAGCCTGCTAATTTGCAGAAGGCCATGGAATAGGCTGCTCAGGTGGAGAGTCCTCCACCATCCATTCCGATCGAACAAGAGAAGCATGATCAAGCTCAAACTGAAGGAGGTGCTAGAACTTCTTTCGAAGGAGGAGGTCATGGTCTCCAGGATGATTAGGATATTCGGAATCCTCCTACGGCCAGCAGTAGCCAAGTTCCAGAACGATCTGTGGAGCATGAGGGCCTTTTCAGACCCAATTGGTCTATCAAAGAAGGGGAGTTGATTAACTCGGCAGGGGCGGCTGCGGACTATTTATTTCACTGTATCCCGAAGGGGGAGATGGACAGAATAAGGTCTCAGACAAGAACAGAAGCCGATGGAGCTTTTCTACACGGCCAAGTCCATGTAAGCCGAGGAAGCGGAAGGCGATCTGGAATGTATTTGCGCAGCCAAAGCATGGCAGCTTGGCTAGAGCGGCGATGGAGGAGCAGCCTGCTAATTTGCAGAAGGCCATGGAAGAGGCTGCTCAGGTGGAGAGTTCTCCATCATCCATTCCGGTCGAACAAGAGGAGCATGATCAAGCTCAAACTGAAGGAGGTGCTAGAACTTCTTTCGAAGGAGGAGGTCATGGTCTCCAGGATGATCAGGATATTCGGAATCCTCCTATGGCCAGCATTAGCCAAGTTCCAGAACAATCTGCGGAGCATAAGGGCCTTTTCAGACCTAATTGGCCTATCAAAGAAGGGGAGTTGATTAACTCGGCAGGGGAGGCTGTGGACTACTTATTTCACTGTATCTCGAAGGGGGAGATGGACAGAATAAGGTCTCAGACAAGAACAGAAGCCGATGGATCTTTTCTACACGGCCAAGTCCATGTAAACCGATTAGTGATTGAAGTTTATTATATATATATATATATCTGATTTTTGACTTTTCTTTTCTCTCCCTTTTTGTAGTATCTCTTCCGATCGGTGGAAATGTTTCGTCGTTCCATCATCGATCGAGATGCTCTCAGAATTTCAGAGCAGAAGTTGGCTTCTGTTCGAAATCAATTACAAAAGGAGCATCTTGATCGCGTCTTAGTAGAGGGAGAGAGAGATAACCTGAAGGAGGAGGTAGCATCCTTGAAGGCCCAACTGTCAAAGATTTATGAAGAAAAGTTAGAGATAGTAAGAGCTTGGCGAAGTAAACTGGAAGAATGTACCCTTACACTAAAAGGGTATACTGAAACCATGCTCGACTATGAGCGTCAGGTTATTCAGGAGGAAAAAACTCTAGAAGACCTGAAGGTTGCAAGCAGATTTCGCACCGAGACCTTCGGGACCAGCCTAGAAGAAGATGACATGACTTATCATGCGAAAAAGGCTGGGTGTAGGCACTTCTTGAAGACTCTTGAAGGGTAAGGCCTTATTCTTCGGCTCGTAGATGGTACAGCTAAATCTGCGTTTGCCTCGGCTCAATCAGAGATTCGAAAGACTTATCTGGAGTATTCGTTTCCGGATAAAGTTCAAGATTTTATTGAAGACGAAGGCGTAGAGACTCTTATGCCCTGGGACGAAGGCTTCAATTTTGAAGCATTTGCCCAACCCTATCCAATCACGGAGGAGGACCAATCCGATGGAGAGGGTGGAGGGGCTACTGATACCGGGATTGAAGGGACTACTTCTGATTCTCCGATTATTGTAGGGAAACCAATGGATTTGTCTTCGAAAAAGAAACAAGAGTAACTTGATTGTAGACATGGAACTTTTTGTAGCCTTCAGGCAATTTATTCTTTCTTTTTTTATGCCTATCGGGCTTTAAGTGTGGAAGCTTTTGTAGAAGCTGCTTGTATGTTAACCTGGGGGCAGAATCAATGAAATTGATATTTTGCCTCTAATTTTCTTGGCTGCATTTTATTTCCTCAAGAAACAATTTAAAATTAAATTGGCTATTCGAAGCCTGTCATAAGATGTTATCTGAACTTTCTAGCTTTGAAAGTTGATTTGTCAAGGTTTATAACCTTTATCAAATATTTTTGAGCTCAAAATTTTCTTTTGGATCCTTAAAGCATTTAGCTTTTTAATTTGTATGGCTTTTGCCTTTAGCTAGCTTTTTAAACTGAGGCTTGTTGCCTTATATTTTGATTTGACCGTTCCGCCACGTTTTTAGATTGTTTAGGCTTCTAGCCTTAATAAGCTTTTTATCTTTTTATTTTTATATAGGCTTGTTTCCTGAAATAAGCCTTCTAGCTTTTGATTCGAATCGGGCCTTTTGGCCATATAAGCGCTTGTTATCGATTTTTATTGATTAGGCATGTCGCCTTAACGAATAGTAAATTGCATTAACCTTTAGCGATCGGGCTCGTCAGTTTTGAATGATCTTCCTTATCAATTTGGGAGATCATTTCACCGAATTTATGAATGTGAACGTATCATAATTTGATGAAAGATGAAAATTTATATCATGTGACAAAAAGATGCAATACAATCGAGTTTCTGGATGGTTTGTTGGAAATGATCCCTTCGGGTAGGTACCCATCGGGATGATTTCAAAATATGGCCATCCAAGATCTCTTTCTATTTTATAAAATGACAATACATCATGGGTAGAATCTCTTCAAATTGATGGCATTCCATGTTCTTGCAATTAGGCGACCATCCATATCTTCTAGCTTGTAGCTGCCATTTCCATTGTCTTTGATGACTAAATACGGACCCTCCCAAGCGGGATCTAATTTTCTTCCAGGATTTTGTCTGCTCGCTTCATTCTTTCTTAGAACTAAATTGCCAACTTGGATGTTGCTTGGCTTCACCTTTCTGTTGTATGTTCTTGCCAACCTTCGCTTGTATTCTTCTTCCACGATCGTCGTTTTTTCCCTTGTGTTGTCGAGCAAAAGTAGATTTTCTACTAACTTCTGATCATTGAGTATGGGATCAAAGTATTGCAATCGAACAGAAGGAATATGTATTTCCACAGGTAGCAAAGCTTCTGTACCAAAGCATAAACTGAACGGTGACTCATGCGTTCGGAAATGAGGTGTTGTTCTGTAACTCCATAAAACTTTGGGTAATTCATCAACCCATTTACCTTTGGAGTTGTTCAGTCTCTTTTTTAATCCTTGTAGGATCATTCAGTTTGTCACCTTTGCTAAACCATTAGTTTGAGGGTGTGCAACCGAAGAGAATCTGTGATCTATCTGCATTTCTTAACAAAATTCTTGAAATTCAGTAGAAGCGAATTGTGTGCCATTGTTTGTGATTAGTATTCTAGGCAATCCAAACCTAGTAATCACATTATTAAAGAAAAAATCTTTAATTTCCTTAGAGGTAATTGTAGCAAGTGGCTTGGCTTCTACCCATTTGGTGAAGTAGTCGATGGCCACGATCAAAAATTTTCTATTTCCAGGAGCCTTCGGGAAAGGGCCCAAAGGTCCATTCCCCATTGACAGAACGGGATCGGGTTGCATGGCGAAATGAAAATGTTCGAAGGGTTATGATGGATATTGGCATAAATTTGACATTTTTGGCAGCTTCTTACCAATTTTATGGCATCATCTTCTATTGTCGACAAAAAATATCCGATTCTCATGACCTTTCGAGCTAGGCTTCTTGAGCCAATGTGTGAACCGCATAATCCTTCATGAACCTCGTGCAATACTTTCATTCCTTCATCTGAGCCTACACACTTAAGTAAGGGCCAAGAAAAGGTTCTTCTATAAAGATTATTATCAATGATGGTATATCGGGATGATACCTTTTTTATTTTCATGGCCTCTTCCGGATCATCTGGAAGATCAACAATGTCAATATACATGTATATGGGATCCATCCAAGTTGTTGGTGGATCGCTAGAGCTCATGAATATAGCTTCAATGTCAATGGATTTGGTCTTGAGTGACTCCATCCAAATTGTTCCCGATGGGTGTGTTAATGGATCATCAGCATCGAGCTTTGAGAGTAGATCGGCATCATGATTATGCCTTTTGGAGATGTACTCAACCTGGACATAATCGAATTTCTTAAGCAACTCTTTGCATAAAGAGAGATATCGTTGCATATTATCACCTTTTGTGTCATATGAACCGTTAATGTGACCTACTAGGAGTTGGGAATCCGTTCGGGCAATGAGGCTTTTTATCTGCAAGGCTATAGTAGCTCTTAAACAGGCTAAGAAAGCCTCATATTCTGACTCGTTATTACTAATAGCAACTTCATACTTGAAGGCGTATATGAATTTTATACCTTCGGGGCTTTATAAGATGAAGCCCGCTCCTTTATGCTCTTTCGCTGCTGATCCTTCAGAATATAGGTGCCAACAATCCTGTAGATTGGGAATTGTAAACTTGTTAAGACTTGTGTGTGGCTGGTCAGGTATTGTGCATTCTTGAATAAAATCTGTCAAGACTTGTGCCTTGATGGCTTTTCTTGGGAAATATTCCAAGTGGTATTCGGACAATTCTATTATCCATTTAAGCAATTTGCCTGAAGCGTCTGTTTTGTGTAAAATTCTCCTTATAGGAGCGTTTGTGTAAACATGAATAGTATGAGCTTGAAAATATGGCTTAAGCCTTCGGGAAGTGATGATGATGGCCAGGACATGCTTTTCCAAATTGGAGTACCTTGTTTCCGGTCCCTGCAAGATGTGACTTATATAATATACCGGTTTCGGGGTGTTTTCCCGTTCGGCGCACAAAACTGTGCTAAAATGTTAATTCCGATGGCGAGGTATAAAAATAGAACTTCCCCTAGGATCGGGGAAACTAATATAGGAGGAGAAGTTACATATCTTTTTACTTCTTGAAATGTCTCGTCGCATTTTGCAGTCCATATGAAGGGAGTTTTGGCTTTGACAGCTTGATATAACGGAAATGTCTTTTCTCTGGAGGCCGAGAAAAATCGATTCAAGGATATGATTTTTCCAATCAACTGCTATAACTGCTTATGCGTTATTGGAGCTTTCATATCCATGATAGCTTTGATTTTCTTTAGATTGGTCTCTATTCCCCGATGCGAAACCATATATCCTAGGAATTTCCCTGCTTCGACTCCAAAGGAACATTTCTTGGGATTCAACCTTAAACTATGCTGTCACATTTTGTCAATTATTTCTTGAATATCGGGGATGAGTGTTTCTTCCGATTGAGATTTAATGAGAATATCGTCGATATATGCCTCCGCATTCTTTCCAGTATTATCTTTGAGCATGGTGTTAACCAGTTCCTGAAATTCGGCTCCTGCATTCTTTAAACCAAGAGGCATTCGGGTGTAGCAATATAAGCCATCGAGAGTAATAAAGGAAGTTTTTTGTTCATCATCCTTAGCCATGCAGATTTAATGGTAACCTTTATATGCATCATGGAAACAGAGATATCTATGTCCAGAAGTAGCATCAACCAATTGATCTATCCTAGGCATAGGATAAGGTCTTTTAGGAATTACCTTGTTTAAGTCGGTGAAGTCGATGCATACTCTCCATGAGCCATTGGGCTTGGGCACGACAACGAGATTTGCCAACCATTCAGAAAATTTGACTTTCCTAACAATATTAGCTTTAAGCAATTCAGCAACTTCTTTCTTGATGACTTCCTATTTATCAATGGCGAGGTTTCTGTGTTTTTGGCAGACAGGTCGCACGCCATCAGGTATGCCAAGATGGTGTTTTGCATATACTTTTGGTACAGTACCTAAATCAGTATGTGACCAAGCAAAAATATCCTTATTATCAGCCAAGCAATCTAGTAATTGCTTCTTTAGGGTCCAGGGGAGTGATTTCCCGATGGTGATCTTTCGTTCGGGATGAAGTACGTCAATTTGAAATTCTTCTACTTCCGAACATGGACTCATTATGGTGGCTGTATTGTCTTCTGGAATGATATTCTCTGTTTTAGCTTCATTAGCTCTAGCTTCTATGTTTCTAACTGTAGTCATGAAACATTGCTTAGCTATCTGAGCATCTCCTTTTATTTTATGAGGTGATCTGGAGAAGGTGGGTATGATCAGCTCATTGTTGAATGTGTCGACCATGGCTTTCATGGCGTTTAAGGCTAGTCTGCCAAGGATGATGTTGTACGGAGATGTAGAATCTACTATGACAAATTCTGTTCGGACTTCATTTTTAAGCCATCTTATTGGTAGTATGGTTGTCCCGGTGGCATAGATTACTGATCCAGAGAATCCCATCACGGGTACAGGGGATGGGTAAATCATTTCCATCGGGATATCCATTTTCTTAAATACGTTTAGATATAATATATTAACAGAGCTTCCTGTATCTACCAAAATTCGCTTTATGAAACAATTATCAATATGTAAGGATATAATAAGAGGTAAATCATGATGAGTATTAACATTGCAAATTGAAGGATTTAACCTTTGCTTTTTGGGAGGAGGCTCTAAACTTGAAGTATTGGAGATGGTGTTGATGACTTTTGGCTCTTCTTTCTTAGCTGTGCCATCAGGTTGTGGTTTCTGCTCATGATCGGCATGTTGTTTTGCCACAAACTCAAGTAATTGGCCTCGTTTTATGGCATTCTCAATTTCTCGTTTGAGATGGAAGCAGTTCTCAGTTGTATGGCCGACATCCTGATGGTAGGCACAGTAAAGATTTTTGTTCCGTTTTTCTGATGGAGCTTGCATCTTCTTGGGTGCAGATAATATACCAAGGGACTCCACTTTTGTGAGTATATAAGAACGGGTGGCATTCAAGGGTGTAAAATAATTGTCATTTGAATGTCTCCAAGAATTATTGCGATCGGGGTTGTGGCTGTATCTTTTCGAATATTGATTGGATCGAGGAAGGCTGTCTCGTCCTTTATACGGAGCATTGTTGTTGGGATATCTGTTGTCTTTATTGTCTCTAGAAGACTAAGAATCATTCCTTCCCGATCGTTGTCGCTTGAATCCTGATCGGCCATCTGTTTTGTAGAATTCTTCTCTTTCAATTCATCTAGATTCTTTCTTTGACCGCTCGAGTTCCTCTCCCTTGATCTACTTCATCACTTTGTTATAGAGTTGTGTGCTAGTTTGGGGTTGGAGGATACTAAGCTTCTCTGAGTAGCGTCCTGGTCTGAGAGCATTGCAGAATGCTTCAATATAAGTGGCTTCAGTACAATTTTGAACCTTGACAGATTCCTCATTGAACCTCTTGTAAAATGTGGCCAAAGGTTCATCATGCTTTTGTCGAATGTTATGGAGATGCATTCTTGGCTTCTTCGGGAGAGAACTGGCGGCAAACTGCTGTAAGAACAAAGTCCCTAACTAATGGAAACTAAAAATGCTATTAGAAGGTAGAGAAATGAACCATTCTAATGCACGACCAGATAGCGTAGTAGGAAACATTTGCACAATAAAGCATCATCAGTAGAATACATGAACATAGCAGTAGTATAATATGTCAAATCCATGGCAGGATCAGTCAAACCGTCATATCTATTAATCATGGGTAGTCTAAAATTAGGCGAGAAAGTCTGATTATAAAAATCATGCTTTAAAGGAGTGGCTGTAAGCATATTCCAAGGGAGGCTGTTTGGTTGGAAGCTAGGCATTAAGTGTTGTAATTGTGTGAACATGTCGTGTATTTTATTCTCTACTGCGGTGGCTTGAAAAGAAGGGAAATTAGACTTATCTTGTCCATTTATGAAAGGGATAGAGCCGAAGGCATGATCACCCTGGATATGAGCATATTGCGCTGGCTGGGGGTTCGGAATAGAAGCCGAACTGGTCTGATTGGCTTGCTGACAGAAGGTGAGAGCCATCGGAGGTACTGTAGGAGGGGGAATTGCGCTGAAGTGAGTAGTATTGACTTGTTCTGTAGGAAGAGGTGGCACCGGAATTGTGGTTGGTTGACTAATACATTGGGCCCCAACAGATGGGCTATCACCATGCACAACCGTAGGTTGTTGTTGTCGTAAATTGGGATCAGGCGCAGGATTTCCCGATGGCAGGCTGTCAGTCAGAAGTTGTTCCGTTCTTGGTACAACGGGGGGAGGTATAGCATCACCATTATTGGTCAATGGAGCTTTGAACTTCTTCTCAGCTTGCTTAAACTTCAGAAATTCATTAAATTCCACCATATGTAAAAGAAGAAAGTCTAGCTGTTTTCCATGACTTAACGAACGATGAAATTCTTCATCCATGTCATCCTCCGAATCATTAGTAACAGGTTCATCTGGATGAGCTACAGAGGGATGAACAGGGGAGGGTATAACAGGTGGAGTATTCTCAAGGATTGTCTCCATTGACGGACGAGGATCCGATTGGTCCTGATGTTCAAGAATTATCGACGAAGGATCATCGACAGATGTTAGAATAGGGGTAGAAGCATGCACAGCTCGTCGTGGTCTCATGTCTCTTATACGGTGGGTGCCAATCTGATGTTACGGGAAAATGCAATCAGATAAAACCTCTCTAGTGGAAGAGAGATGACAATGTATCCCTGTGAGAAGAGCAGTAACCCGATGGGAAACTGATAATCCTGATGGGAATATTTCAGGAATTATCGACGAAGGATCATCGACGGATGTTGGAACCGGGGTAGAAGCACGCACAGCTCGTCGTGGTCTCATATCTCTTATACGGTGGGTGCCAATCTGATGTTGCGGGAAAATGCAATCAGATAAAACCTCTCTAGTGGAAGAGAGATGAAAATGTATCCCTGTGAGAAGAGCAGTAACCCGATGGGAAACTGATAATCCTGATGAGAATATTTCAGGAATTATCGACGAAGGATCATCAACGGATGTTGGAACAGGGGTAGAAGCACGCACAGCTCGTCGTGGTCTCATATCTCTTACACGGTGGGTGCCAATCTGATGTTACGGGAAAATACAATTAGGTAAAACCTCTCTAGTGGAAGAGAGATGAAAATGTATCCCTATGAGAAGAGCAGTAACCCGATGGGAAACTGATAATCCTGATGGGAATATCAAAGAGCAGCCTGAGAAAATGTGTTATCAAAGATGAAATCTCTCTCAACTAGCTATTGAAAGCTAGTTAAAAACAATGATATGAATTGTAAATGGATTCTAGGGGCTGAATCCGATGGGAAGAAGGCAATTAAAGTGATGACAAAAGCCTTCTTAAAGTGTAATAGAAAACTTAGGAAAAACTCTTGAAAAGTGACGTTTGAGAGAGAGTGTTTCGTGAGTTCTGAATTTCTCCCCTTGTTTGGTCATGAAAGCTTCCTTTTATAGATGAAAATTATAAGGAAGATATTTTATTTAGGGAGGTCAAAGTTCCTTGCCCTCCAAGTAAAATAGGTGAAGCACCTTAAAATATCTAAAAGGGAGATTTTTAGGCTGCCTTTTAAGATGCATGAAGATGAGTTTGTTTTTAAAATATTTTTGCCTCAAGGGTATAAAATGTAAAATTGGTGTGGTTAGCACCAAACAACATTTAGTATCTCAAAATGAACTCATATTAAGCCAAACACAACCTCCGTTGGACATTGATATGGATATTGATTACAATGAAGCAGCCCAAATTGAAGCTCAAGTACAACAAATTGAAGCTTCTCTAGGACATACAGTTAAAGGAGAAATTCCACCTTCAAATGCTGCATGCAGCTCAAATCCACCAGAGGTAATATTCTCCAATCAATTAATGTTTTAATTATTTTGTTAAAAATTTTTATTACTTATTTTCTTAATTCTGTTGTTAATTATGTCCTTATTTATTTTCTTAACCAAAAAATTGCCTAGAAGACCATCAAGATGTTTATGGTGTGGCCAAGCTGGTCATAACAGATCCAGATGCACTGTTCCAGGGGACTTTTTACATCCAAAAATTTCATATTTTGATACCTTGAATAGGAAAAATGATTGAAACACCTAAAATTTTTTGTTTAGTGTAGTACATGTTGGACAATGAATGTAAATGGGGATACTTAGTGATGTAAAGTTATTTTGGGAAAGTTAATTAGTTTTAGGGAAAGTTAATTGGTATTGGAATTTAATTTTTGGGAAAAATTCAAGTTAGTTTCTACAAAATATTTTTTGTAAAGAACTCCGGGATAGTACTTTGTAGCAACTTATTTGAAAGTTGATGATGGATACTTGTGAACACTTCTTTTCATGATGTTCAATGATTGAAATAAAGAAATGAAATCCATTTATCTTTTGGCATTATTTATCTAGTAGTTGTTTTTGTCAGAACTTTTTGTAAACTACTTGGGAATATAAATGTGTTTTGGCATATTGTGTTTGGGCATTACTTGGGAATAGTGTTGTGTTTTAGCGTATTGTGTTTAAGAAATACTTGGGAATAACATTGTTTTGGCATATTGTGTTTGAGCATTACTTGGGAATTGCACATGCTTTTTGTTTGAGAACGACATTAGGAATGCATATCATTTGGTGTTTGTGTTTCAATTGCAATGTTTTTTTTTTATTGTGTTTGGTAAAAAATGTTGTGCATATCTTTGATCAAAATGCAGTTTATGATATTGCATATTTGAAGTGCACTATTTCCATATATATATATATTGCAATAAAGTGCTTATTATACCAACAAAATTGCAGTCCTTATGTGTTTTTTTTTTTTTTTTCTTTGCAAAAGTTTAGGTTATTCTTGTCCTTATGTGTAGTGCATTGGTACTAACCACACCAATTTTACATTTTTAAACTATCTCAAAAACAACTCATCTTCATGCATCTCAAAAGGCAGCCTAAAAATCTCTCTTTTAGATATTTTAAGGTGCTCCACCTACTTTACTTGGAGGCCAAGGAACTTTGACCTTCCAAAATAAAATATCTTCCTTATGATTTTCATCTATAAAAGGAAGCTTTCATGACCAAATTAAGGAAGAATTCCATAATTCACAAAACACTCTCTCTCTAAAACGTCATTTTTTCAAGAGTTTTCTCTAAGATTTCCCTTACACTTTGAGAAGGCTTTTTCATCATTTTAATTACCTTCTCCCCATCGGGTTCAACCTCTAGAATCCATTTACAATTCATCTTGTTATTTTCAACTAGTTTTCAATAGCTAATTGAAAGAGATTTCGTCTTCGATTGCATACTTTACCAGGTTGCTCTTTGATATTCCCATCGGGATTATCAATTTCCCATCGGGAAGCTGCTTTTCTCACAAGGATACATTTTCATCTCCTCAAAATTTGAGAAGGTTTATCTAATTGTATTTTCCGCAACATCATATTGGCGCCCACCGTATAAGAGGCATGAGAGCAAGAAGAGCTGTGCGTGCATCTACCCCTGTTCTACCAATTGTTGATGATCCATCGACAATTTCTGACAATGGAACTCAATTAGATCAACATCCATCTATGGAGACAATCCTTAAGAATGCTCCACCCATCATTCCATCACCTGTTCATCCAACTGCTGTTACTCAGGATGGACATTCAGAGGATGATATGGATGAAGAATTTCATCGATCGCTATATCATGGCAAACAACTCGACTTTCTCCTTTTACATATGGATGAATTTAACGAGTTTTTGAAGTTCAAGCACGCAGAAAAGAGGTTTAAAACTCCAATAATCAACGATGATGATATTGTACCTCCCACCGATATACCGAGAGTAGACCCACCTTCAACTGAAGGAGTACGATCGGTTAATCTGATACCTGATCCCAATCTTCAACAACATCAACCCCCACTTCCGCATGATGATAGCCCATTTGTTGCGGCTCAATGCCCTGCTCAACCGACCACAGTTCCAATTCAACAACCTCCTATGGAACATATCAACACTACTCACATTGGATCAATTCCCCCTCCAGCAATACCTCCGATAGCTCCTACCTTCTATCAACAGGTCAATCAGACCAGTTCGGATCCTACCTCAAATTCCCAACCTACGGAGCAAGTTCCCGCCGTTGGTTCTATTCCATTCATGCATGGAGAGGATAAGTCTAATTTTCCTTCATTTCATCGATTACAGTAGAGAATAAAGTGCATGACATGTTTACACAATTGCAACATTTGATGCCTAGTTTCCAACCAAATAACCTACCCTGGAACATGTTCACCGCCACTCTTTTAAAAGCTAATTTTTATAATCAGACTTTCCCGCCTAACTTCAAGCCACCAACAATTAACCAATATGATGGTTTGACCGATCTAGCTATGCATTTGACATACTATACTACTGCCACGTTCATGTACTCTGCTGATGATGTTTTATTATGCAAATGTTTTCCTACCACATTGTCTGGTCGTTTGATAACGCAAAAACATATCATGTTTTTGATACCATTTTATGCCTTTTATTAGGTAATTCTTGTAGGTTTATAGTTAAATATATTAATATTAGTATTAATTTATTCTATTTTGATTTTTGAAAGCTTTTGGGATTTTTATTAGAAAATAAGTGACTTCATTGATTTAATTGTGAGTTTTGGACTTTAATTACAGCTTT
>JAXGGT010007207.1:0-21816 GCA_035583425.1 Marsdenia floribunda
AAATTCCAACGGCCTACGAAATTCGTCCCTATTTGCGATAACTTTTAAGGTGTTCAAAAAATTTGTTAACGCGAGGTTCCGATAAAAAGTTACAACAGATGAGCGATGACAATTGTTTCTATTTTTAAGAATTTATCTAACTTAGTGACAGCTTAGAGAGAATCTATTTATTTGTTTTTTAGATTTTATTTAACCATGGCTAAACAAGGACTTTTTATTTTATTTTTTTTTAAAAAAAATTTTAATTAAATTGGTGACAACCCGGCAATGACACTTTTAATTATTTTTAATAATTAATTTAATTCAATGAGGGACGAGACCACTTATTTATTTATTTATTAAACTTTTAATTAAAATGACAATGACTTTATGACTGCCTCTTGAATTTACTTTTAATAATTTATTTAATTCAGCAATGGCCTAAGGTTTTTTTTTTTTTTTTTTTTTTTTAAATAATTTATTGAACTGAAGTGATAGTTTAGCGATAACCTTTTTATTTATTTTAAATAACTTATTCAATTCAACGATGACTTAGTGAGAGCTAAGATATATTTATTAAAAAATTTGTTTAACTTTTGAACAAATTTTGAATCTTTTTAATGAAATTCTTTTTTCTTAAATACGACTTAGTGAAAGATTTTACTAAAATTTTAATATTTTCTATTTTATTTTTTAAAGGGCAAAATATCTAAGGAACACATGAACTTTTTCAAAATCTAACTTTTGCACTTGAACTGAATTTCATTCAAACTTAACACTCGAACATAATTCTAATACAAATCTTGCACTTACATCCATTTTGACCGTTAAAAGGTGTCTGACCTTTAACTATTAGTGTAAAATGGACAGCGTTAAGGGCCTTTTTGTCTTTTACTTTCTTTTTTTTTTTTTAATCTTTTCATTCATTCTTTCTCTTTCATCTTCTTCCACGTCTTCTCCGCCGCTCCAATTCTTCTTTTTTTTTCTGCTACATTCTTCTTCTTTCTTTCTTGTTCTATTCCTCTTCTTATTTATGTTTTTTCTTCTTCTTCATTTACTTTCTCTTCAAATTTAATGGGCGAAAAATCTTTCTAATCTTCTTCTTTTTAAAAAAAAAAAAAAAAAAAATCAATACTAATCTCTTCTTCTTCTTCTTCTTTAAATATTAATAAATTTTATTAAAGATTCTATTTTCTCTTCTTTAGTTTTGATTAATTTCTCCTAATATTTACTTTGGATTGTGAATTTTGATGGTGATGGTGAGTTTTTTTTTTTTGGGGGGGCAGAAATTCTTGGAGGAGTTCGCATTTGGGAAAAAAGAATTTTGATTTTTAATATTTTCATTCTAACTTGCTTTTTACCTATAAATTGAGCAGTCCAACTTGAGTAATATTTTTTATGTAGATTTTGAAAAAACTCAGTAGATGTAATTCATCTTCTTCTATATACTGTAAGGTTAATTAGTGAGGTCATACAATGAATGATTGGCCATTCCATTTTTTGCTTTTAGCAAGTAAGCATCTGTGCTTGCTTTCTACATTTGAATACAGGACCAATTGCTTAAATGCATTTGAAAGCCTCGAGGTTACATGCAAAAAATTATTTTAGGTTTGTCTTGTGTTTGCGAAAAGAATGGGTGAATAATTTTCATAGATTACTATAATTGAAATTTTAATTAGATTTAAGGGAATTAGGTCGGATTTAAATATATTTGAAAAGATTTGAATTTATTTGAATAGATTGCAAACAATTTTGATATATTTTCATGTAAATGGGAGAAGAGAAACTATAGAAGAGGAAAAACATAATATATTTATTGTTCCTAAAAAAAAAAAAAGACAAAAATAACCTTAATATTTAACAGTCGCAAAAGTTAGATTTTGGAAAACTTCAAGTATTACTGAGATTTTTTCCCCTTTTCAAATTTTCCCTTGCATTATTTTCAAACAAATTCCACAATCTAAGGAATTTCACATTTAACAATACTTTTATAACAAATAGAAAGAAACTAAAAACATCGGCATGAAAACAAATTTAAAAGAATTCATACTAGTATTTCCATATAGTTTTCAATAGTTTTTTAAATACATTTGAAATACAACAATCACTACAAAAATATGTTAGGAGATACAACACCTACAAAAAATGGTGGCTTCGAGCTATCGTTTTTTTACTACCAGATATGGCGGCTCCTTGGCCATAATTTTTGGGGGGGCCCAAAAACGATAGTTGGCCCCCTAAGTGTTTTTTTTTTTTTTTGGTATTTTTTTTGAAAAATGTGCGGATCAAAAATCACGATTTTGAAAACCGTCATATTAGGTTTAAAAAATACTACAACAATTTTATACCCCATTTGTGTAAATACAACAGGAACAATGTGTGGTTTTTGCTTAGAATACTAGTTTATCACGAACGTTCACATAATATCGGAATGACTCCAAATTTTGTACGTATATTTTTAATTATATGTTTAACAAATCTAACAGTTGATTAAAAATTTGTTTGTTCTACAATAAAATTTTTTGTATATTTTGGTATTAAAATCAAAATGAAGATTGATGACACATGAAATTATATCGGTTTGACTTCAAATTTTGTAAGATTTTTTTTTTTTTTTTTAATATATGCCTAACAAATCTAATGGTTAGATTAAAATTTTAATTTTTATAAAATAAAAATATTTATATATTTCGGTATTAAAATTACAAAAGTAAATAGATGAAATATGAAATAATATTGGATTGACTTCAAAGGTTAATTTTTAATTATATTTCTAACAAATCTAACACTTAGATTAAAGTTTTGATTTTTCTAAAATAAAACTATTTGTATATTTCATTATTAAAATAACAAACATAAATAAATGACACATGATATAATATCGGATTAGCTCCAAATTTTGTAATTTTTTTTAATATATGTCTAACAAATCTAACGGTTACATTAAAATTTGATTTTTCTAGAATAAAAGAATTTGTATATTTTTGTATTAAAATTACATACGCATATAGATGACATATTAGGTAATATTTTTTTTTCTTCAAATTTTTTAGGTTTAGTTTTTATTTTATGTCTAAAAAAAATCTAACGGTTAGATTAATATTTTGATTTTTCTAAAATAAAAATATTTGCATATTTTAGTATTAAAATTACAATTATAGATGGATGACATATAAAATAATATTGAATCTGCTTCAAATTCTATAGGTTTAATTTTTATTATATGTTTAGTAAATTTAACGGTTAGATTAAATTTTTAATTTTTATAAAATAAAACAAATCATATTTTGATATTAAAATTAGAAACCTAAATTGATGATACATGAAATAATATCGACTTAAGTCAAAATTTTGTCTCGATGAATGATTTTTATCTATGGTTACATCCAACAGTCAGATTAATTACTTAATTTACATAATAAGATGTTCTCTATTTAATACGTGTAGAAATATATATATTTTAAGTTAAATTAATGAAATGTTTTGTTGTATATTGGAAATGATAAAAAATATTTTATTATTACTATGGAGTTATATGTGTAATAAAACTTGAAATTTACCGAAATCCAGCTATTGCACCTGAACATTTTTTTGGTTTAGATCTTGCATTCAAACTGTTTTTTGTTCCAAACTAACACTTCAATCTAAATTTTCCATTAAATGGCCAATTCAGTTAACTATGAGCACGTCACATAACTTTTTAAAGGATATTTTTGTACATGTTGACTTTTTAAATTTTTAATAGGATTTAGTCATAATAACTATAAAAATTTAGGGACTATTATACAATTTATTTTAGCGTTTTCTTTTCTTCTTCCTTTTCTTATTCTTGTAGCTGCTACCCTTACTCCTTGCCACTGCCATCCCTGCCATCAACGTCGCTACAACGTACCATTCTCGAGATAAAAGTTTTCCTCTGTGGAATCTCTTTTCTGCGTTATTTATTGGTGGGACTATGTTGTACGTATTTTGCAACTTATCACATCATTTTCCCCTTCTTTTTCTTCCTCTTTTCATCCTGTTGGTGTTACTGATTTCTAAATTATTGATTTCCCTCGATAACAATTATTGGTTGGTTAAAATTCCCTTTGTCTTTTTTCATTTTTTTTTTCGGGTGCTTTCACTTTGGTCCACTCGTCTTCTTGTGATTTGTTCAAGAATTCATGTAAATTTGTGCTTGGCTTCAGTTGAAATTATGATTTTGTAGTGAATTTGATTGGTATGCGTACGTGTTCACTTCCTTTATTTGTTTCTCACGCCTGCGATGTCCCCGACATACTTTTCCCTGAGATAGGAGAGCACTGGAGACCAATCAATGACATGCAGAATGTTTATTAATTTCTCTCTTTTCATTTTAAACTTTTTATTTTATTATTGTTATTTTATGGAACTTTTAACATAAAATCATATATACATATGCATCGACCGTTACGAAAACAAACGTTAATGATAAATTTAATAAGAAAAGTGCTCTCTATTGTAGATTCATCAAAAACAAATATTCCAACTCAGCTTATGACATGTTGAACCGTAGCTCCAAGAAATTTAAAAATAATGATTTTGATTCAAAAGATGATCATGATTATGAGGAATCTATGGTTTGTGATCTTCCTACAAAATCTTACAAATCGTCTTTGTTGGATTCAGGCTTTAACCTTATTGATTCTGTAAGAGAAGAGTAAACATTATTTGATTTACCACATTTCGATATGAATGAAGAAAATATTTTTAATACAGATGATTTTGTCCCCTTTCATGCACTAAAATCCAAAATTCAAGACAACAAGATACTCTAATTCTACGAGAATGTAAAACTTCGTACAACCAATTAACAACAACTAATACTAAATATTTATTTCTTACAGAATATAAAATAACCAAATTTCTAAAAAAAAAACATCTAATTATATCCAAAAGTCAATTTAACTATTAAAAATCCAATACATAAAAGAATAACTTAAAATAATTTATTCTACTAACTATTCTATCATAATGATCATCTTCCTCAAAGTAATTTATATACTCCTATGTGTGTCATTTGTAAAAGGTTGGAAGAGGAACATGATGAGTATAAACTCAGCAAGCAGAAACTTTCTTTCTTTTTCATTTTTTTTTAAAAAGAAAGAATCTGAGTACAATTAAAAATCAATATGGTGTGCCTAAATACCATAATTCTAAAGTGCTCTTATTAAATATATTATTTTCTCGAGGCTAAAAAGGTAAAAGCCTTTCATTTTAATATCTTCCTCAAAGAACATGTTCAATGGTCAACGACTTTTAATATTTAATGATAAGCTGACTAATTACTTGGAAACACTCATAATAACTGTCACATAACCTCCTCTAAAATATCCCAGCAATGATAATTAACTCCTATAAATAGGAGACTTATGAACAAGAATGGGATGATGAATCTTACCCTAAGACTTCATTTACTCTCTATTACTTTCTCTCTCTTATTCTCTCTTATCTTACTTAGGGTTTCTTGGTTCTTGATTAATCCTTCTCAAGGATTATTTCATTAAGAAACTCTTTTCTTTGTTCACTTGGACACTTTTTGAGAGATTAGTTAAGAAAATTAACATCTTAATTCTCTTTTTCATTTCATCTTTACACAAGAGAGTTCAAACTTCACCAAGGAAGCACTAGAAAGCCCCTTTCGGGACCAAACTTAGTCCCTTTCGGGAATCCTTCACATTGTTTTCGGGAAGGGCTTCCCTTTTGGGAACATAGATTCCACTTTCGAGCATTCTCTTCTTTCTCCTTCGGGAATCTTCTTGGTTTCTTTAGGGAAACCCTAATTTCCCTTTTTGGAAACCTTTTCCTTTGCTCTTTTTGGACCTTTCCCTCCTTTGAACTCTCAAATTTACTACATTCTCCTCTCTCTTTTTCTCTCACATTTCTCTCTCAGTAGAGAATAGTTTTTATCTGATTTTCACCACATCATATTGGCGCCCACCGTATAAGCAGAATGAAGACAAGAAAGACAACCCGTTCTTGTACATCTATTGCTGGTACAACTCCCGAGGATAATCCTCCGGCAGTTCAAGCATCACTTTATCACCTCCGATGGACACTATTCCAGAGGAAGTTCAAAACACCACCTCCCATCTCCATCCTCCTGAAGGTAACACCATGGATAATTAAGGTGCAAATCCATCTGATGAGGACATCGTTGAAGCCTTCCATAGATCTCTTGAACGTGGTAGAGACATTGAGTTCATGCTTTCTCACAAGAAGAAGTTCGAAGAATTTATTTAATTCATGGAGGATCAGGAATGCTAGGAGAAACAAAAAACTCAGATTCATGAACCTTCTACTGGCGTAGCCTTGCCTTGGCATGATCCTCCTTCCACTGAGGCAACTCGACCTGGACCTTCAAATCCAAATCCACATGCTCCTTTTAACAAGGTGCTGCTGGTCAACATCACTGGTTCTCCACCACCACAACCTCATTGCATGGATAATCATTCTACTCCAACAGACAAAGCTAAGTCTACTTCTCATTTTGGTCATTCCTCTACTACTAACAAAGTACATGATATGTATGATCAATTGAAGCATTTGTTACCTACTTTTCAACCATCGTCAACACCTTGGAATGTTATTGCTATGAATCCATTAAAATATGAGTATCAAACACTTACATTTCAATTGAATTTTAGATTTCTTTCATTAGCTAAATGTAATGGTTCCTTTGATCCGGAAACTCATTTGAAGTATTATACTACTGCTATGTTCATGTATGCTACTGATAATGCATTACTTTGTAAATGCTTTCCTAATACTCTCTCATGATAGGCCTTAGATTGGGTTCTCTCACTTCCTCCTAACAGTATTGAGAGTTTTCATCACTTTGGAAATATGTTCATCCAGCACTTTGTCGCATGCTCACTACAAAAGAGGCCTCGTATACACCTTCACAATGTTAGACAAAGGCATGATGAACAGCTTTCCACCTACTTCAAGCGGTTTAGTGAAGAAACATTGACGGTTCAAAATTGTACGGAAGCTACCTACATTGAAGCTTTTTGCAATGGCCTCAAACTAGGAAGATATTCGGAGAAGTTAAACATCCTTCAACCACAAACCACAACGCAATTGTATGGGAAGATTGCTAAATGGATAAAAGGAGAGGAACTTGAACGTTCCCGAAGAGAATTAAGAAGGATTGAAAGAGAAGATATGTTCAAGTCCGATAATAAGCTTCCAGTTAAAAAACAACGGTTTGGCAAGGACGAATTTATAATTCCTCATTTTTCAAGAGATTCTAGAAGGGATGATAGAGATAGGCCTCCTTTTAGTCAGAATTCCTACAGGAGCAAAGATAGTTATTCCTGATCCCAATATGATCGACGGTCATCACTTCGCGATCGACATAGTTCTTGGAGATCTTCGGGAAATGGCTTCTACATACCTTTGACAGTTTCTAGAGCATACATTCTAAGTCAGGTAGAATCCCTTGGCATTCTACCCACACCTAAGAAGATCCCTGTTCTAATGGAGAAAAGGTACAAAAACTTTTATTGTGCCTATCACAAGGACATTGGGCACACCACAGAGAATTGTTTCTCTTTGAAGAAGGAATTGAGAATGCCATCAAAAGAGGGAAATTGCTTGAATTTGTGGCAAAGCAACTTAGCAATGGCAACTCCAACATGAAGCCACTGAGTTTTGACAATTCATCCAAGAAAGAAGAGCCAAAGGTGATAAATGTGATTTCACCAGTTTTTTATGAACAAATATTAATTTTTATGATGACAAGCCTTTACTCATTTCTCTTTTGATTGAAAATTTTTACATTAAATGTATATTAGTAGATACTGGTAGTTCTGCTAACATTTTATATGTAAATGCTTTCAAAAGAATGTCTATCCCAATGGAAAAGGTACATCCAGTACAAGTACCTTTAATGGGCTTCTCAGGTTCTATTATATATGCCATTGGAACAAGACCACTACAGATCCAGTAGAATAAGCCTCAGTCAATCACAACGAAGTTCATTCTTGTTGAGACCCCTTCTCCATACAACATAATCCTTGGAAGGCCAGCCATGAATCACATGAAAGCAATGGTCAATACCTCCGCCAATGAGCTCATTATCCCGATGCCAAATGGAGGTGTTCATAAAATCCAAGGTGATATTCGTTTGGCTAAGGAGTATTTCATGAACACTCTGGAAAGCATTGAGGATAAGACAGGTATGGAAAAGATTTATAGCATGGCAGGGATTGAGGATGCCAATGCAAGTCTAAGGCCATGTTTAGATGTGGAGGAGTTCCAAATTGATGTGCTCCACCCTGAACGGAAAGCCACCATCGAGAAGTCCCTTCCTTGGGTCTTGAAGGAGCTTTTAGACTACTTAGTTGATAACAAAGATGTTTTTGCTTGGTCTCCTTTGGAACTTGGCACCGTTCCAAAATCCTTCGCTGAACATAATCTTGGGATCCCGATGGATGCAAAGTCAATATGTCAGAATCGAAGGAACTTCGCATTAGACAGATAAGAGATCATCAAGAAGGAAGTAGCTGATCTGCTTAACGCCAAAATCATCAGGAAGGTTAGATTCCCAGAATGGTTGGCAAACCCGGTGGTAGTACCCAAGCCCGATGGATCTTGGAGGGTTTGCATAGATTTTACTGATTTGAATAAAGTCATCTCGAAGCGTCCATACCCGGTGCCAAGGATTGATCAGCTGGTCGACGCCACTTTGCGACATATGTACTTGTCCTTCCTTGACACCTATAAAGGCTATCACCAAATCTGCATGGCTAAAGAAGACAAGGAAAAGACATCCTTCATCACCCCCGATGGCCTATATTGCTATACAACGATGCCTTTTGGGCTCAAGAATGCAGGAGCTGAGTTTTAAGAGTTCATTAACAACATGTTGAAGGACAACATTGGCAAAAATGTCGAAGCCTACATTGATGACATCTTGATAAAGTCCAAGACAGAGGATACTTTCATCATCGACATTTTGGAAAATTTCAAAAAATTGAGGACTTATGGCTTGAGGCTAAATCCGAAAAAAATGTTCTTTCGGAGTTGAAGTTGGAAAGTTCTTGGGGTATACGGTATCCAATCGGAGAATTGAGGCGAAAGCGAAGAAAATCAAGGAAATCATGGACATGAAGGCCCCAACTACTCAAAAACAACTTCAACAACTTATTGGAAGGATACTTTCCTTGACTAGATTCTTTTCAGCTTCGGGAGAGAAGGCATTCCCCTTGTACCAGGCTATTAAATCGAAACTTCCCTTCCAATGGATGAAGGGAATATGATGAGGCCTTCCAGAAGGTAGAAGAATACCTATCTTCTCCTCCCATCTTGGTGTCACCTATTTTAGTTGAAATTTTACACCTTTACTTAGCTATTGGGCTATACACATTTAGTTCGGTACTTTGTGCCAATAGAGAAGAAACTCTCAAACCTATCTACTATGCTAGTCACATCTTTCATGGCCCGAAAACTAGATATTTCAACCTTGAAAAACATGTTTTGGTTGTGGTAGTCACTTCGAGAAGGTTAAAACCTTATTTTCAATCACATATTATTCATGTGTTTACTAATGCTCCTATTAGGAGAATTTTTCACAAACCCGATGCCTCGGGAAGACTCCTTAAATGGACAATTGAGCTTTCGGAATTTCATCTTGAATATTTTCCAAGAAAAACTATTAAAGCTCAAGTCCTTGTAGATTTTGTACAAGAGTGTACCATTCCCGATCCTCCAAAGAGCCTACCTAACAAAGATCAAATTCCTTCTCCTCAAGAATGTTGGTATCTTTATTCTGATGGTTCTGTGGCGAGGGATCACAAGGGAGCAGACTTTGTTCTCCAAAGCCCTGAAGGTATAAAATTCATTTACGCTTTAAAGTATGAAATTATTTTAAGTAACAATGAATTCCAATATGAGGCTTTCTTAGTAGGGTTGAAAGCTGCTGAGACTTTGAGGATTAAATATCTCATTGCCCGAATGGACTCTCAACTCCTTGTGGGCCACATAAATGGTTCTTATAACACCAAAGGTGAGAATATGTAAAAATATCTCAACTTGTGTAAGGGCCATTTAGAAAAGTTTGATTATGTCAAAGTTGAATACATTTCTCGCAAGCAAAATTATGAAGTTGACATTTTATAAAAATTGAAACTTGATGATCTTCAAGGTCACCTATCGAGTACCAATTGAACCGTTGCCAGTACGTTTCATTGACATTGAATTTGTCTTTATGGGTTCAAAGGATCCTCCCCTTATATGGATGGATCCAATTTATATGTACATTGCCAACGAGACTTGCCCGATGATCCCAAAGAGGCTATGAAGATCAAAAAGGTACCTTCTAGATACACTATCTTGGTGACAGTTTATACAGAAAAACTTTCTCTTGGCCTTTACTTAAGTGTTTAAGTCCACAGGAAGGAGAAAAAGTTCTTAAGGAAGTGCATGAAGGAATTTGTGGAGCACACATTGGCTCTCGGAGTCTTGCTCGAAAGATCATGAGGACAGGCTATTTTTGGCCTACCATGAAAGAAGATGCAAAGACATTGATAAGAACTTGCCATAAATGTCAAATTTATGCTAACATTCATCATAACCCTTCTATGGCTTTTACCTTACTATGTAACCCGATCCCTTTTTGCCAATGGAGAATGGATCTTTTGAGACCATTCCCAAAGGCCCCAGGGAATAAGGAATTCTTGGTTGTAGCAATTGACTATTTCACCAAATGGGTTGAGGCCAAGACTTTAGTTTCAATTACCTTTGAGGTAATTAGAGATTTCTTTTTCAATGATGTTATTACCAGATTTGGTATTCCTAGGATCCTAATTACAGATAATGGAACACAATTTATCTCTCTTGAGTTTCAGGACTTTTGCGATGAAATGCAAATTGATCATGGATTCTCTTCTATGACACACCCTAAAACCAATGGTTTAGCGGAAGTGACCAACAGAACAATTGTACAAGGCTTAAAAAAGAGGTTTGATTCTTCCAACGGTAAATGGGTTGATGAATTACCTAAAGTCCTTTGGAGTTACAGAACTACACCCCATTCCGGGACCCAAGAATCTCCTTTCAATTTATGTTTTAGGACAGAGGCTCTTATGCCCATAGAAATTGATATCCCTTCTACTAGATTGCAGCATTTTGATCCCCAGCTTAATGATCAAAAATTGGTTGAAAACCTTCTCATGTTAGATCATATAAGGGACAAAACGACAATTTTAGAATCAGAGTATAAAAGGAGAATAGCAAGATCCTACAACAAGAAAGTAAAGCCAAGTTACATTCAAGCGAGAAGCCTTGTGCTAAGAAAGAACTAAGCGAGTAGACAAAATCCCAGAAGAAAGCTTGATGCAAATTGGGAAGGTCCCTACATTGTAGTAAAAGACAATAGCAATGGAAGTTTCAAGCTTGAAGATATGGATGGAAGAGTAATTGCAAGGACATGAAATGCAATCAATTTAAAAATATTTTTTCCTTGATTCATCCCTAAGGCTAAATCCCTAAGGAGAATCCCTAAGGTGAATCCCTAAGGTAAATCCCTAAGGCTAATCCTTAAGGTGAATCCCTAAGGTGAATCCTGAAAGTGATTCTCTAAGGAGGGTCCAAGTGTAAAATCGCTTCAATTACTTTCCCAAATGATTAAATCTTTCATGATTTTTTCCTATGTACATCCCGATGAGATTTTCTTTACATATTTTTAGTTAATCTCAATTCTTTGAGATATTCATATATCGTTTACTCTTTTTGAATAAAAATTTCTTCAATATTAATTGATGTTTGTTAATGATTAATTCATTACAATTTTGATCCCAATGGATCTTTATCACAATTAATAAGAAGTGTAATTCATAAAAGAAGGCAAGCTTTTCATTTAAATTACCAAAAAGAAATTACAATGTTGATCCTAATGGATCTTCTTTACAATAAATTCAAATTCCTTCTATCAAAAAGGGACAAACTTGCTATTACATTACTTACAAAATCCTACTTCTATTACAAATCAAGAACCCCCTTTTCGGGTTTCACTTGTGGATTCACCTTCACTCTCCGAAGCTTCGGGAGATGAGAAAGGTTTGGCATATTGATCAAAGTTAAAGCCTTCTTGCCAAGGCATCAATGACAAAACACCCGCATCATTAAGGAGAGTTTTAAGCTTATGTGGGAAGACAAACTCCGGATGAACTTCTTTAAAGGCATTTTAGGCCTCAATTAGGGTGGCCTTGACCGAGCTATCCATCAATCTCATGACAAGCCCCTTCCCATCCTTGGTCTTCAAGAAATGCTCACACCCCGCCCTCTTGGCTACTTCGGTCATCTCATCTTCCAACAAGCCCGATCCGAAGATAGCATTTCTAGCATCAAGGGCATCTTTTAATTCTTGAATCTTTCGTTCTTCTTGAAGAACTTTGGCATTCATCTCCTCCACAAAAGCTTGATGCTCTTTAAGGACATTTGTACATTCCTCCAACTTTTTGGTCCTCTCTTCTTCACATTCTTGAAGCTTTTCTTTCATGGAAGAAAGCTCTTTCTTCACTTTGACCAAGTCACCTTTCAAAGCTTCATTCTCATCAACAAGTTTCTTCTTGGTATTCTCCATTTTTTGAAGAGCTTTCTTCTTCACATTCAAGATAGACTCAAGGGTAGCAACCCTATCTCTATCACTTCTACCCTTCCTCAACAATTCTTATCCAAAAAGCAAGGACTACAAAACAAAAGCGGAAGAAAAGTTAGAAATAAAACAACATCCAAGTTAGAAAGAAATTTTTGAGGCATTTTTTGAACACTTACTTGGCATTGAGAGAAGTAGAACATGGACTCTACATTTGCTAAGCCCAAGGACCTCATTCTTTCTCTTTCTCCCCTTGGATTCATATGCAAGAGCAACTCCGTCACCTTGGTAGCATTATCAATGCAATCACCATCTTTAAGGCTCTACTTTGGACTAAAAATTTCTTCAACTTGAGGTTTTGCTTCCACGGGTTCTTTGCCCAGACGATGAGCCACCTCTTTTGGCACCTCGGTTGGCACAGTATTTTGAGGAATAGAGGCCTTAACAATGGGAGATTGCACTTTGTTCTCCGAAAAAAGTTAGCTTCCTTGAATAGGAGAGCCCGAACCTTTCTTCCCTTTAGCTTCCAACCGGGTAGAAGCCTTCCTCTTCATACCCGATCCACTAGATGGAGTTTCCTCCACTTTGGATCAGGATGATTTCCTTGTAGTGGGAGAATTCTTCTTCTCCTTCGCGGATGCGAACATACGAACAATATAATTGCTTCTACAAAACAAAAAGGAAAAAGTTAGAAGCATGAAATTTATATCATACTTACAATAGTAAGAAAAGAAAGGGCAATAGTATTTACTCAATTTTTTCACATTGAAAGTGCCTTCTTCATATAACTTGCCATCGAGAAACAAGGAGGAATCCCAATTCTCTCCTATTGCCCACACGAAATTAAGCCTTTCAAGCAAATATGTGACATTCTTGTCCATCACTTATGGCTTACTATTATCTAAGGACTTAGCATGATTCCATTTAATTTTCATACTATCCAAACTTGGACGATTCACAAATAAAAACTCTTGCTTCCAATTATGGATACTAGAGGGCAACTACAAAAGTTCCTTAACTACGGGTCTTCTTTGAGCATAGAACCAACCACGACCCTTTCCTATGGAATATTTTTGCACCATAATAAAGTAGAACCTAAAGAGTTCTAGAGATGATACAACTCCACATGCTTTACAAAGAAGGACAAATCCTAAAATTGTTCTAATGCAATTTGGAGTTAATTGTGCAAGAGGAAGTTGCCAATAAATACATATATCTTTCAAAAGAGGCAAGAAAGGAAACCTTAAACCCGCTTTAAGGTGTGCAACATAAATTCCAATGTAATTTGATGGAGGATTACATATTAACACATTGTCATAATATTTGACTTGAAACATGGAAGGAAGCTTGTAAGCATTTTTTATCAAATCCAAAAATAAAGATTTTGAATATGTCTCAAGATACATTGGCCTATTTGGCTCTTCACCATCTAAAGGTTTGGGGTCAAATGCCCTAAGGTTCAAGGGTGGCTTATATAGCTCCCTTTCCCGAACCTCATTCTCATTCGCATAAGGGAAGTCAAAGTTCTCATTTGAAAAACTATACCTAATCACATATGGGTTATTCAATTTATCATGCAAGATACCTAATCTTAGTATGGGAAAACCATCTACGAGGAAAATTTCTTGGGTTGATGAACCCATTACTTGAGAAGAAATATTTCTAGATTGAGACCTAAGAATTCTAGAGGGTCTTTCAACTACTATGGTTTCTTCTACACTAGTTGCCTCTTCACTTTCAAAGTCCCGTTCCATATTACTTGAATCCATAATCTGAAAAAGAAGAAAAGAAGAAATGAGAATGAGAAATACCTTGATTTTTTCCTTCCATATTTGTTTTAACAGAGAGGTGGCAAACCTTATTTAAGGATTCTTGAAGACTTTCTTCCACTTGAGCTAAGTTGATCTTAGAATTCTAGATTGAGACCTAAGAATTCTAGAAGGTCTTTCAACTACAATGGTTTCTTCTACACTAGTTTCCTCTTCACTTTCAAAGTCCCATTCCACATTACTTGAATCCATAATCTGAAAAAGAAGAAAAGAAGAAATGAGAATGAGAAATACCTTGATTTTTTCCTTCCATATTTGTTTTAAGAGAGAGGTGGCAAACCTTGTTTAAGGATTCTTGAAGATTTTCTTCACTTGAGTTAAGTTGATCTTCTCAATGTAGGCAAAGCAAGAAGATGAAAAAAGAGAAAATTTTGTTCTTGATAGAGAGCTTTTTATATTGCAAAATGCTTTCAAGATTGGAGAGAGTTTGAAAATGAAAATAGGAGGCAAAGTCAACTATTTATACTTCAAATAATAATAATAAAAAAAAAAAGGGTAGCAAGAGGCCTTAAAAGACCTCTTTCGGGCAAGGCAAGGGAGTTCCGATGGCACTAGCCGTTGGGACCCCATTTGTGACCGTTAGGGACCTCCAAAAAAGGCTGAAATGTTCAGCCTAAGTTAAGGGGTTTTGAATTCCTAGAATTTCCATATTTGGAAATATATTCTTAGTACTTTTTCACTCCAAATTGGCTTTATTACTTCAACTGGTTTTAGGGGTTTTGAAAGGCATTTTTCAAATGATTTTCGGGTACTTTTAATTGGCTTTCGGGCAACATTAAGCCACCTTGCTATCGGGAGTATTCCATGACCCTTTTAGGCATTGCATGACATGCTTTCGGGTATTATTTAGCTTGCCTTCAAGCTTTCTCTTTCATTGTGCTTTTGGGCACTTCCCTTCTACATTTATCAAAGTTGACCTTTTAATATTTCATGACATTGCTTAATTAATTTAATTAATTTCATAATATCAAATTGATATGTTTAAAAAAAAAAAAAAAACTTTATGGTGTGCCTGAACACCATAATTCTAAAGTGCTCTTATTAAAGATATTATTTTCTCGAGGCTAAAAAGGTAAAAGCCTTTCCTTTTAATATATTCCTCAAAGAACACGTTCAATGATCAAAAACTTTTGATATTTAATGATAAGCTGGCTAATTACTTGGAAAACATTCATAATAACCGTCAACTAACCTCCTCTAAAATATCCCGACAATGATAATTAACTCCTATAAATAGGGGACTTATGAACAAGAACGGGATGATGAATCTTACCCTAAGACTTCATTTACTCTCTATTACTTTCACTCTCTTATTCTCTCTTTACTTAGGGTTTCTTGGTTCTTAATTAATCCTTCTCAAGGATTATTTCCTTAAGAAACTTTTTTCTCTTGGACACTTTTTGAGAGATTAGTTAAGAAAATTAACATCTTAATTCTCTTTTTCATTTCATCTTTACACAAGAGAGTTCAAACTTCACCAAGGAAGCACTAGAAGGTCCCTTTCGGGACCAAACTTAGTCCCTTTCGGGACATCCTTCACATTGCTTTTGGGAAGGGCTTCCCTTTCGGGAACATAGATTCCACTTGGCATTCTCTTCTTTCCCCTTCGGGAATCTTCTTGTTTTCTTTAGGGAAACCCTAATTTCCCTTTTTGGAAACCTTTTCCTTTGCTCTTTTTGGACATTTCCCTCCTTTGAACTCTCAAATTTACTACATTCTTCTCTCTCATTTTCTCTTACTTTTCTATCTTAGTAGAGAATAGTTTTTATCTGATTTTTACCTACATCAAAATAAAATAACTTTTTCGAAACTTTCCTAAAAACAATTAAATATCATTATGCAAAAACAATAGTAAAATCATATATTTGTATAAAACATATAACAAGATTAATAAAATCATGAAATTCCATTCCAATATCAATATACTTAAAAAGAGCAACTACTAAATTACATATGTTTGGAAACTTAAATAAAGTCAAGTCATTTCATGTCAAATTAAAGTTAATGAATGGTTAATAACAATAGAAATAACTTCAGTTTAGTAAAACATACTATTTTAATATCACATATTTAATTCTAATGACGATTCAATAAAAACAATTCATTTCATTTCATTTTGAGACACTGGGAGACATAGTTAAGTGCAAAGCTAATTAGTCAGTCACTAAATTTAGTTCCTAACTTTCTACCCATTAGGAAAGGGCCATTACATTTTCATTTGGGTAGCTTTTTGTCCATGCCATTGGATTCAGTTCATTGAGGTGGCAATGTCCCTCCCCCCCAGAGCATATAGGTCAATTAGTCCCAACTACTATCATAAAATTATAGTATCGATAATACATTAATTCAATCATTTATATTTGCACAGTTTTATTCAATTTTATTTAATAACCAAAATGTTCCAAAATATTTTATTCTAATAACACATTACTTCCTATAATTTAAGACATTTTGATTCCAAACATCAAACAATTCTTTTTAAAATGTATAAAATATTAAATTCAGAATATAAGCTAATTTTAGTTGTATTTAGTTCATATTCAAATTGACTTTAAATTATCCCTGCCATTTTAAAATATTCTTAATAAACTTTACTTCAAAAATGCATTTATAAAAGAATAATTCAAAAATATTTATTACAGATTAAAATATTATCTTCAATAAACAACTAGTTCAAAACGATTTACTTTTATGTATCAAATAACTTATTTATGAAATATTCCAAATCATAATCCAAGAATAAAAACTTACATAAAAACATGTTATGTTAACTTTAGTTTCTCAAAATAATTTCATAACAAAACAATTTATCGAAACATTTTACTATTTATCACAATATTAATTTTAAAACATTTAAAAATAATGAAAATATCTTGAAACACCTGGCATATCATATAGATCTAATATATATATTCAATCATTAAAATCTATAAAATAATAAAACTAAATTGATAAAATTAATTTTTTTAAATAAAACCAAATTAATATATATATATATACATATATAAAAGCTATTCTAATACACATTTAATTATGTTTAAATAAACTGTAAATATCAAGGAAGGTATCAGGTAGATCATTAACACTCTATTCATTGCCAAAATTCTAAATTTAGGTTTATCCATTACTGAAAGTTGATCCGACTTCTAACCTCTCATTATCATAAAGACATAAATTATAAAACTGTCCATGTTTATCAAAATAATCACATTTTATCAAAATATTCACAAAACGTTCTTCTGAATTGAAACTTCAAATATGAAAAGATATGCATATCTAAAATTTAAAAGAAAACTATCCCATATAAAAATATCATAAAATATGCGATATATATTCAAAGGATTAGTATAAATAAAACAAATCTAAAAATAAATAAATTCATAAATAATATTTATAATCGATTGATTTGATCAATAGATATGTATATTTCAAAAAATCAAAACCGTGATAAGAATCGTTTCCACTTACATTAAATTCAAAAAGATAGTCAATTCTGTGTCTACAATCATATTTGTTCCATAAACTTTCTCCACGATCAGGCCCTAATCTGATAAGCCTAACTTGATAAATCTTATTTAATCAGATAAGAACCTTATCTACTATTCATTTAGAGAATCACAATTATGAATATCACAGTAACATACCTTTTGCCTCGATAAACTCTTTAATCTCCGCAGTCATCATCGAACCTTATCTACTATTCATTTAGAGAATCACAATTACGAATATCACAGTAACATACCTTTTGCCTCGATAAACTCTTTAATTTCCGCAGTCATCGTCATCGTCATCTCTATGTCTCTCCCTCTCTCTTTCTCTCTTATTTCATCTTAGGTTAGTTGTGAGAAAGTGTAAACCTGATAGGTTAATAATATTATAGATTGTTTACTATTTAGTCCCTAATATTTCTGATATACACTCCAACCCAGAATATAATATATATATTTACTTAATATCTTAAATAAATATTGATATTAATTACCTAAATTTAGGGTTGGGTATTACATAAGAGGTCAAGCTGATTCATCTTGGCTATGATTTTTATCTCATAAAAGTTCATACGATGGAAAATTTCCATAAAGTTCTACATCAAATATCTTGGTTTTTAGGCCAAAATTTTATATCTTTTAGATTATAGGAGCCTAAATTTCGATCATCTACTTCAAAGCTTCATTCTACTCCTCCATAGGGTCAACTATGACAATTGCCATCAAAATTCTATAACATAGATTTGCTCAATTAGGTTGAGAATAAAATTGGATGAACACTATAGAGATAGATACCAGCACTAGTGTGCTTAAACACCATTATTCTAAGTGTTCTTATTAAAGATATTATTTCCTTCAAGGCTAAAAAAGTAAAAAGTGTTTTCTTTCTAATATCTTCTTCAAAGAACACTTTCGTTGGTCAACAACTTTTGATATTTATTGATAAGTTGACTAATTATTTGGAGAACAATCATAATAACTGTCACCAACCCTCACCTACCCACACTAAAATATCCTGATGATGACAATTAACTCCTATAAATAGGAGACTCATGAACAAGAACGGAAGGATGAACTTCATTCTAAGACTTCATTTTACTCTCTCTTATTCTCTCTTATTTTACTTAGAGTTTTCTTGTTGCTAATTAATCCTTTTCAATGATTAATTGATTAAAGAACTCTTTCTTGGTTCTCTTGAACACTTTATTGAGAGATTAACTAAGAGAATTATTCTCCAAATTCTCTTATTCCCCTTTCTTTTACACAAGAGAGTTCTAAAACACTTAGATTCTCTTTAAAGGCCACAAGAACTTCATTTGGAGCCAAGATGAGTCCCTTTCGGGACATTACACCTTGCCATCGAAAGCTCCTCTATCGGGCATTCCCTTCTCCTCCATAGGGAAAGAAGCCCTTCCATCGGGAATTTGCCTAGTTCCCTTCGGGAACTTTCCCTTCACATCGGGGGATCACTTTCCCCTTCTTCCTTAGGCATCTTTTGTCCTTTTGTGCTCCTTCATTTTCCATACTTCCTCTCTTACTTTCTTTTACTCTTCTCTTTTTATAGAGAATAGTTTTTGATTTGATTTCCACCCACATCAAATTACATACTTCCTCACACATTTTGGGTCCATATTCTGCTTGTTTTGGATTCTTTTATCTGATTGCGTTTTAGCAACATCAAGCACAATATGAAACCCTAAGACGAATGTTTACTAGACTGTTTCTAGGTGGAAGCAAACAAATACTTAATGTTGTTGTTTTCATTGGTTATCAAAGGCAATCAATGCTTTTTGAAGGAATAAATCATTTATGTTTTTCTTGTGGATGAGCTCGACATAACAATTCCAGATTTCCATGTGTGCTCTGGTAATTCTCCTATTCCCTCTCATTCTAAGTTTTCATGCTTTGTTGCCTATTTTGAATCCTAATTCCAATTTTGGCTCTAACTCATATTTGGCACAAAAAAGAAAGAAAAAATAAGGGAAAATAATATAAGAAAATAGGAAATTTGTGACGGTCAAAACCGTCACTCAATCAGCTGGTTGATAGCTTCGTAACGGAAAGGGTACGTTGCCATTAACCACCTGGTCGCAAATTCCAATAGCCTAAGAAATCCCTTGCTATTTGCAATAACTTTGAAGGTGGTTGCAAGGTTGCGATAAAACGTTACGACGGTTAAGCCATGACGATTTTTCTATTTTTAGGTATTTATTTAACTTAGGGAGGGCTTATCAAGGACCTATTTATTTATTTTTTCAAGTTTATTTAATTCAAAGATAGCTTAACAAAGGTGTTTTAAATTTTAAGTGAATTGGCGATTGTCCAACGACAACACTTTTTACTATTTTCAATAATTTATTTAACTCAACGACGAATTTGAGACTAGTTATTTATTTATTTATTAAAATTTTAATTGAAACGGTGATAGATTAATGACATCTTCTTCAATTTATTTTTAATAATTTATTTAATTAAGCAATTAGAGATTTTTTTTTAATAATTTGCTCAATCGAAGCGACCATTTTTTTTTTTAATAACTTCTTCAATTCAACGATGACTTAGCGAGGGCTTAGATATATTTTTAATTTTTGGATGGATTTTGAATCTTTTTAAAGAAATTATTTTTCTTAGATACGAATTTTACTAAAATTTTAACATTTTCTATTTTATTTTTTAATGGGAAAAAATCTTAGTATCACTTGAAGTTTTCCAAAATCGAGGCTTTTGCACCCAAACTTAATTTCATCTAGACTTAATATTTGAACGTAATTTTAGTACATATCTTACAGTTTTGTCAATTTTGACACTTAAAAGTTGTTTGACCTTGAGCTGTTAGTGTAAAAATTAAGAGAATTAAGGGCTTTTGTCTTTTAAGTTTTTAATTTTTTTCCTTCTTTCCTTCTTTCCTTCTCTTTCATTTTCTTGCTCGCCGTCACCGTTGCTCTAATTCTTTTTTTTTTTTTTTTGCTATATTCTTCTTCTTCTTCTTCTTCTTCCTTAATTTAACTTCTCTTGGAATATAATGGCCAAACAATCTATGTAATCTTCTTATTTTTCTTTTAATCAATACAAATCTCTTCTTTTTCTTTTTCTTCTTCATCTTTAAATATTAGTAAATTATTTTATAGATTCTATTTTCTCTTCTTCAGTTTTGATTAATTTCTCCAAATATTTACTTTGAATTGTGATTTTTGATGGTAATTGTGTGTGTGTTTTTTTTTTTTTTATTTATTATTTGTTTTTAAGAATTTCATTCTAACTTACTTTTTTCCTGTAAATTCAGCATTGCAACTTGAGTAATATTTTTTATGCACATTTTGAAAAGCTCAGTAAAGATAGATCCTCTTCCTCATCTTCTTATATGTACTTTAAGGCTGATTAGTGAGGTCATACAAGGAATGATCGAGCATTCCATTTTTGCTTTCAGCAAGAGTAGGCATCTGAGCTGAACACAAATTGCCCAAATGCTTTTGAAAGCCTTGAGATTACATGAAAAAATTGATTTTAGGTTTGTCTTGTGTCTACAAAAAAAAATTTGGTGAAGAATTTTCATAGATTACTATAATATTTGAATGAATTTTAATAAGATATAGGGGAAATAGGTAGGATTTAAATATATTTGAATAGACTGCAAAGAGCTTGTATAGATTTATGGTGTTTTTGGATTGGAACTTTTTTTTGAGAAAACTCATTTTTTCAAAAAGAATTGAGTTGATTGTGAATAACGAGGAGTAAGCACTACTAGAAAATTCAAGATTTGCGACGGCCAAAAATCCCTTGCAATTTGCGACGGCAAAAAGACGCGTTGACCAGCCGTCGGTAACTGCGACGGATTTGCGATGAAATAATATCCATCACAAATTGCGACGGCTTTGCGAGCGCGATTTTGCAAGTGATTTGC
>JAXGGT010007273.1:0-21791 GCA_035583425.1 Marsdenia floribunda
TATTATATGTCTAACAAATCTAACAGTTAGATTAAAATTTTGATTTTTCTAAAATAAAAAAATTTGTATATTTCGGTTTTAAAATTACAAACCTATATAGATAACATGTGAAATAATATCTGATTAAGTCAAAATTTTTCATATATGAATAATTTATACATATGGTTATATCCAACGGTCGATTAATTATTTGATTTATATAATAAGATGTTCTTTATATAATTCATAGAAGCATAAACATTGTATGTTACATTAATAAAACTTTATACTTATATTTATGAAATAAGGAAAATTTTTGAATTATTATCGAAATATATATATAATAATTACGACAATGTGTATGTGTTTAAAATGCATTTATATAGATTAAATATACGATAAACCCTAAACCCTAAACCTTAAAATAGTGCATAAAATCAAACATCGTCGAGCACTCGCAGATTTGAGAGGGCTCAGCGAGGGCCCAGTATTTAAAATTAAAAAACGGCGCCGCCTTTTATTTCCCACACAAAAAATTAAAAAAAATTTTAAAAAAATTAACTACCGTCGCTAAGCACTCGCAGATAGCGAGGGCTCAGCGAGGGCAATTTTTCTCACATAAAAATAAAAAAAAATTTTAAAAAAAAATTAATGGCCGTCGCTAAGCACTCGCAGATTAGCGAGGGCTCAACGAGGGCAATTTTTTCTCACATAAAAAATAAAAAAATTTTAAAAAAAAATTAATGGCCGTCGCTAAACACTTGCAGATCGGCGAGGGATCAACAAGGGCCATGTTGCCGTTGCAAATGTGTGAGGGATTTGCAGTGGGCGGTCAACGAAACGATATCCATCGGTAAGCAATCGTTGTGCCCTCGCTGATCTGCGACGGCCCGGGCCGCCGCTGATTGCCATTGCTAATCAGTTGTTTTCTTGTAGTGGTTCCTTGCTTTGACTTTTGGAATCTGACTTGCTTCCACGCTGAGAGCGACCTTTCTTGCAACATCAAACATTTCACCTAGCGTTTTAGGCTTCCTAAGTTGCAATTCAGTGAAGAGAGCTGGAGAATTGAAACTTCCTTCAAAACAAGTCAACATAATATCTTCACTGATACCTTCAATTTCATTGTACACTCTTTTGAATCTTTCCAAGTAGGAAAGGAGTGATTCACCCTCTTGTTGTTTGACATTGGTAAGGTCACCCTGCGTCTTTGAGATTGTTCCTGTTGTACTGAATTTATCCAAAAACTTCTTTTCCAAAGATGACCAAAAGTCAACGGAATTAGCCTTAAGTGAGGTGAACCAAGTTAATGCTTTTTCTGACAGCGTACTTGGAAATGCTCAACACACCAAAGCTTTATTTGTGGTAAACAATCCCACAGCAGATTTATATCGACAAATATATTCAAGGGGCCTTGACTTGCCATTATATAGAACAAATTGAGGTAATTTGAGATTTGAATTAAGGGTTACCTCACGGATCCACTTAGTAAATGGTCTAATATCAATTGTCCGTTGAATGGAATATTTTGATGATTTATTCGCCTTGGGAGGAGACTTAGACCTCTGTGTTCTTGGTCTTTTAGTCGACTATTTTGGATTTTTGGAAATAACAGTCTGAGATTTTGCTGGTCGTGTAGAATGATGTGACTCACCAATTTCACTCCGTACTTTTGAAGTTTGTTGCTTATGTTGCTTAGATGTATTTGGAGTAATAGAAGGTCGTCTGGATGACTCTGCACGGTGTGCTTTATTTGGAATTTAATATTCTTCTACTATCGGAGCACAAACTTTTTCTGGCATTGTCCACGATGGAAGAGCTGTTGGAGGGGGGAAGAAGATGTCCGATGGCCACCATCTTTACATACAAATTTGACCATTCTTTCATGATTTCATTCTCCTTTCGGAGTTTTTCCAGTTCATTTTTCATTTGACGAACAGTTTGAGTGCTTTTTTCATGTTGTGTGACTGATTTTCCTCTAGCTTCATTGAGATAATCTCGTAAATCTCCAACTCTTGGTCCCAATCTTTCTATAACAGGTTGTCAAGGGAGATTATTCCGTATTTAAGATTGTTGTGATGGAGTATCATGTATTGACACCACACGTGGAACAGAGATCTCTTGATTGCGCGTTCCTTGATTTGCACGTGTTGGAGAAGCTTGTGTGGTAGCCATATTTATGTGATTTGTGTAGACAAAATGATACGAAGGAAAAAGAGATTTACCAAAGAAGTATGTTTGAACACTCTCAAGATGATTACAGAGAATAAAGAAAATAGAGAAAACTTTCGATTCCAAGTAACAGAACCAAACTGATGATGTAATCAACCCGCGAACCGAAAGTAGTTGAATTGACTTTGAGAATGTCAGTGTAAATCACAACCCTTTGAATTGAAGATGGAGAACCACTTATATTTTTGAAGTCAAACAGCTACCACCTGAAAAATAAGGTAAACTGGAGAGAGTGTCTCCTTTTTTCCCCTCCGAAGAGATTAATCAGTAGGAGATAAAAAAAAAAAAAAAAAAAACATTCAATACCTATGCTTTGAACACAACTTGAATCCATGATGTTTAATTATAGGTGAGAGAAGTGACAACCAATTGAGTTGCATTTAATTATCATATTTATCTTTTTCCTCTGATTACTATATAAGCATTTCAAAAGCTTGTGGAAATGTTTTTGTATTAAATATTTTTTAAAGTATTAATTAGAAGCCAGGCAAATTTGACTATCCAAAATCAGAAAACATGAAAGGCTATAATACTAACCATACAATTTTGAATTTTATTTTCATTATGAGACCAAATTTTCCACATGAACATTTTAAAGTAACTGTGAAATTAAAGAAAACGTACACAACAACTAGAAGCTTTTGACATTTTGAGCTAATAATAATAATTCCTTACATATCCTAGAAGCTTCTACTAAGAGAAATCATCAAATCCTACTACTATTTCATCATCACTTCAAACATCCATACTTTTCCCCCTTTTTGCCTCTCAGAAAAGATGGCTATATTTTGCTGCAGTTTGACAGCTTCTCTTGCCATAGTTTGGATCTTCAACCAATAACCATGAGAGCCCATTCTATACCTCCTCTCCTATCTCCTCTTCTAGGTATGTTTGAAAAAAAAAAAAAAAAAAAAAACTATTCTTTAAATTTTTTTTTTTTTTTTTTGCTTGATCTTACTTAAATTTGCTCTAAAAAGTATCTATTGATGATTCTAAGTTTGTATGTAGATCTCTCTATTACAATGATTTCTTTTTAAAAAGTTTATACAAAGAAAGATTAATGGATATTGTCCCAAAAGTTAGGGTATTGATATGCTTGGTCCTATATATTATCTTATTTTGATCTTTTAAATCCTAAATAAATTAGACAAAAAAATTAAGAGATTAAGGAAATTAACACAACGATTTTTGAACATTTATTATTATTAAATATGATCCTTTTCATTTAAGATGATCATAATTAATAAAGTATAATTTATTTGGAATTTAAAATATCAAAATTAAATATTTTGAAAAAAATATATACCATTCTACGTTAAATGTCTAGGACTAAATTCACAAATATATATGTATATATATATTAGAGCGGGAGGAGGTATACATTGTATATATTCAAGGTTTCAACCATGTACTATTTTAGTGTTGATCAAATATATATATGTGTATATATATAGGGGTTTCTAGTTTTGTTTGGTGGATTGGATTGCAGACAGTATATGCAACGAAGTGCAATGTGGAAAAGGCGATTGTGAGGTAGATCTTGGAAATCCATTCAACTTTGTTTGCAAATGTGAATCTGTTTGGAAACGTACTCGCCATACTGATGATGAGGGCTTCGAATTCTTGCCCTGTATAATCCCCAACTGTAAGTTTCTGTACACACACACACGTACCTATATATATAAATATATTATATCGATTTTCATCCATTAATATATATATATATATATATTATATTTGACTGGATGAAGAATTTGTTGTAAGAAGAAAAAAAAAAAAATTATTGGTTGTTTTAATCTCTAAACTATTTTTTATTAGTTAATTTAATCTTTTTTTTAATTATTTTTCATTATTTCCATCATCAAACTAAAAATATTTGGACAAATTAGTCCTTTAACCTATAGGTAAAATACATATATATATATATATATATATATATTACTTTATTTAAGAAAGCGTAAATATATCATTTCAATTAAAAAATAATTTCAAATTAAAAATTCATGAAAAATATTTTTTTTTTCTTCTTAACTTTTTTTTTTTTTTTACTATATCATTTATTATTTATTTAAATGTTAAATTCTATTTTTGTCCTTAGTTTTTTTTTTTTTTTTTTTTTTTTTTGACGTCCTTAATAATTAGAGATATGCATATCAAATGATTGATTTGTAACTAATTACTTGCTTTAAAACTGGTTAAAGAACTAATTTGTGCAAATATTTTTAGTTTCAAGTTGAAAAATAAAATACTAATTTGACTAATCAAAAATAGTTTAGGGACTAAAACCGCTAATAATAAAAAAGAAATAAATAAAATCGGAAGTTAGTGAAAGAAGATGAAAGAGCAAGACATGGCAGAATATGTCAAATTATGATAATATTTAAATATACACACCAATATACTCTACTTTCAGTTTTTCTTATAAAACTAAACTATCGTTTTCCATACCCATAGAGTGGCCCTTTTATTCACAGAAACACATAAGTTCTTACATTTTTATTTTCTTTAAATTATTTTATTATTTATTATTAATTTTTTTCATAACAAATACTCAATTGAATGATAAGAAGGCGTTGCTTATTTGTTAGTAACCTCACTTTTAATCCAGAAAAGTTACTATTTTAAGTTAAATTAAAGACAAAAAGCATCAAAATAAAGAGAATAATAATAAAATTACTCAATTAAGTATTATTAACTAGGAAGGATGTTTATAATTAAGGAAAATTTTCTAATTTGGTCTTTTAACTATTTATATTTTTGAGACTTGGTCCTAAATCTTTAAAAATAAGAAACTTGGAGCTGTAACTATTTACGTATTCTGAAGTTGGTCTTTTCGGCCAAATTTCTCTAATTTTCCGACACTCTAAGTCACATGATCCACACATGCCCACAAAAAAAAGGCCATGAAATACCAAAAATACCTTCAAAAAAGAGGGTATGTGCAAGTCATGTGACTTAGGGTGCCAAAAAATAGAAAATTTCTCCAAAAGGACAAACATCAAAATATGTAAATAGTTACGGGACCAAGATTTAGAACTAAATATCGAAAACGTAAATAGTTACAAGACTAAATTAGGGAATTTTCCATATAATTAATCTATAGTGTATGAGAATATAGAAATGATCTTCTTTACTTCCTTGAAGTTTTAGATATCAATCTTGACTTCATATATATGTATAAATGTATATATTTCCTTGAGTAGTCAATTAGTTTTTCTTCGTCACGCAAGATCAAAACCATGTCATGAATCAAAGACTAGCCATCTTTTCCTTGATTATTTATTTTTCTTTTTTAAATTTTTAAAATATGCTATAGCATATTAATTGTACATCAAAATCAACAAACGACGAAAATCCCTCGTCGAATATTTGATTATAAATAAGAAGAAAATAGTTCGATTATTTTTGACTTTATGGTTTCACCTTTTGGTGGTACTAATAAGGATGCCAGAGCTATAACATCAATCCAAATTACTGGCATATTCATTATATATTAGGTGCTCTTGGGTCTGATTGTGCAAGACTTGGAATTAGAGTTTCAAGAACAACTTCAACGTCAAATTCATCTGATGTTGGTAGCCCTGGTGAGATACACTTTAAGATTTGATCCTTTCTGAAACAAACTTTCATTAAACTTAACTTAATTATAAGTAGTCTATAAGATGAGAGGTGATAGAGTGGTATTTAATCTAATTATTTATTTTATTTTGATAATTTTACGTTTTTCACCATAATTGTTCATACGTTGAGAACATAATTCATCACAGCAATTGTGTGTATATATATGTATGTATGTTTTTCTAAATTTGGACAGATATTTACAATTTTTTTTAACTCTTTTGCCTTTGGCATTGCTATTTTGCGGCCAGGAACTTTGCTCTTGCCATGGAAGATGCAGTGGATTGGTATCATGGTTACCATCTGCTGTTGCACTGCTCTAGAAGTAGAAAGTTTGAAACATCATCTGATTATGTTTTTTTCAATCTTTTAGCAGATATTGAGGAGGTTTATGGATATCTATATTATTATTATTTTTTTTTGGACTTTCATTTTTCTATGTATATTAATTACTTAATTACTTCTATAAACTTGTGGTTGTTCTTTTATTAATTAGTGCTTGTGGAGAATTTGAGATTTTTCTGCCTATTTTGCGATTGGTTTCACTTGGTTAAATTATTTATATATATGCATAATATACAAACCTTTTTGAGATTCACATTGGATTGTCATTTGTCACTTCTTGCCCTAATTGTAAAAGAATAGTTATTCAAGAAAAATAATAATATAATATCTACATTTAAACATTGGATTGTCATTTGTCACTTCTTGTCCTAATTGTAAAAGAATAGTTATTCAAAAAATAATAATATAATATCAACATTTAAACGAAGTGTCTTCTTTTTTTTCTTTTTTTTTTCTCCTTTAGAACAATGGAAAGCTATTTCATCTTTAAAATTTTACTTCTTTTCTTTTATAGTGTTGTGAAATTTGAAATGTTTCTTCGAAGTTAGTGAATATTCATTATACCGAAAAGTTATGATTGTCACTTTACTTCAAGATTAATAATGTAATTAATATCGGGATGATTATGCTATCATTGATGATGCAATCTCCTCTAAACTCATCCCCCTATAAATAGAAGGTCATGAAAACTATTTCATTTGATACAAATAATATACGAAAGATACGAATCAATTTGTATTAAAAAATTCAAAAAGTTCAATAATAAAATTTTCCTTTCACTTTTGTTATATTTCTCGTTATTTTTATATTGTTCTCGGTACTTTTATTATTTTGTTATATTCCTACAATTTCATAACATATAGTTATATATCTTTAGTTTTTTCATTTTTTTACCAATAAGGCTTTGAAGTATTAAAGAATTTAATATATCCAATGTATTCAATTAATTATTTAAATGTTCTTCCTAGAACATTTATTTGGTTGCTCTTTGAACACTCTGTTCATTAGATTCATGAATGCAGTAGGGGCATTTATTAACCCAAAAGGCATAACCAGAAATTCATGATGACCATACTTTGTTCGAATTTTATTTTCGAAATATCATGGGCTTTAGTTTTCAGCTGATGGTAGCCAAATCTCAAATTAATTTTGGAGAACATTCGAGCTCCCTTCAACTGGTCAAACAGATCATCTATTCTCGAAAGGGCATATTTATTTTTAATGCTGATCTTATTCAACTCTCGATAGTCAATGTATAATCTCATACTTTCATCTTTTTTCTTCACAAATAACACAAGAGCACCCCAAGGTGAGACACTTGGTCGAATGAACTTCATATTCAACAATTCCAGCAGTTAAGTCTTCAACTCCTTCAACAGTATGTGTCATCCGATATGGGGTCTTCGATATTGGTTCTACTTCTGGTATCAAGTTGACTTCAAAATCTATTTCTCTCACCAATGGTAGTCCATGTAATTTTCGGGAAACACATCTGGATACTTCTTAACCACTAGTATATCTTCTAATTTAGCGTCTGATTTGGTGTCAACCACGCACGCCAAATATCCATCACAACCTTTTTCTAAAGCTCTCCTAGGTTCCATAGATGAAATAATAGGAAAGTTATTCTCCTCTTTCTTCCCTATTCTACCTTGAAAGAAGAATTATGATACCCCTGGAATTCCAAACTTCACTTTCTTCTCTTGATAATCTACAACAACATAGTTTTTGGACAACTAATCTATTCCCAGAATCACATCAAAGTCTCTCATCCGAATCAAAATGAGATTGACACTTAATTCCACATCAGCTATGTAAGCACAACAATTCCTAAGTATCTTCTTAGACATCGACACCTTACCACTTGGAACAGACACACGATATTGCTCGTCTAACTTATTAGGCTTGAGTCCTTAAACTTCAGCAAATCCTTTTGAAGCAAAAGAGTGTGAAGTACCATAATCAAATAATACCTCTGAAGCAAGGAGTTTACTACAATCATACTTGTGAAAAAAAGAATATACAATACCACCATCAAATAATGTTTTAGCTAGTAGGGAATTTAATACAATCATATCTGTGACCATATCACTTGCATTCTCAACATTCTCTATCGTCAAAGCAAAAACTCTAGCATTCGGTTGGGGGTTTGTCTACTTCGCTGGTTCTCTAGGCTTACTTGAAACCACTGGAGCCATTTCATTGCCAATTTAGTGTCCAAATTTTCCACATCTGAAACATGCTTCAGCCTTTCATCTGCACTCACCAAGATGAACATTATTTCAAATCTCACACGGTTGGCGTTTATCTCTCGTTGCCATTTTCTTGAAAGGAAACCTCCTCACTCCCAACTAAGGACTCTTTTGTTGGAATGTATGCCCTCAAAGACTATGATTATATTGCAACAAAACAGTTATTTATTCAATTTAGTTTGCTTCTTATATTATTGTGCATTTAAAGGTCAAAGCATGACAAGTAATAGTCTATGTAGGTCATTTTTCACAGTAAGGTATAGACCATGGGTTCTTGTTGTACAAGTAAAATTATTTTCTTATTTTTTTGATGGAACTGGGTGTTACATCAAGTAAGAATGCTATGTCATAATTTCCAATGAGGTTTACCTTAAACTAGTGAGTAGTTCACTCACGTCATAGGCATAAGCATATTTCGAATGCGTACAACTGGACCGTTGTAGTGGTCTCTCTCAAAGTACTATAATTATATAGAATAGACTATTACTGCTATAGCGTGGACGGATACTCTCGTACATGAGTATGAGTTGGTGGTATTGTAAAGTTAGAGTTTTACACTTTGATATATGTTGGGTAAGATTCTTTTGTGAGAACAATATCCTTGTATATTACTTGTACTGCTTTATTTAGTTAAGACAGACTCATACAAAAGAGTTTTTATACCTCACTTAGTGAGGATTAATCACCCTCTTGTGATTGTCTAGGATAATCTAAATAATTCAGAGCTCTAGAAACGTGACTTTAGAATGTGTTTTTAGGTAGCTCCAATGTTAAGCAAGTACATTGGAGTGAATCATGGATTATCAGACTAGAAATCTAAGGATGGTAGATGTCTTTGAGATGGGTGTTAATACATTTATCCAATCTCATTGATAGGTGTTACATAGTGGGGGTATTTATGTCATTTCACATGTAGGTCGGAAACTATGCTTTAGTAGTATTATTCTTGGGGTCAATATTTCTATATGCTGATGAATGTGAATATTTAAAATGATAAAATATAGCTATTTGATAGCAAGGGTATTTTGGTCATTTTTGTAGCCATGAATAATATGTTTTTTGGTCCTCGAAGTAGCTCACCCTGGTGTTGTTTAAACATAATCTGGACTTATTGGATAATTGATTAGAAGAGAAATTAAATTTATTTTAAGAGACTATTTAATTAATTATTTGGGCTGGAATAAATTAATTAATTGGGCTGATATATGTTGATATATATTAAGAGTCCAATTGGAATTAATTAATTAACCTTGGGTATTTTATAAGGTCCAAAAAATAAAATTAATTAAAAAGTTTGGTCCAGTCTTGGACAGATTTTTTGAGCACAAAACTTAGGCCTTTTAGGACTAGGAAATTTCATTCATTAGGACTTTGTCAAGTCCTTGGCTGGCCGAAATTGTTGAGGAAGTATCCATCAAGGTTTCAATTTTTCTTTTAGATAAGATACCTGATTTTTTGGTTTCCTATTCCTATGAGAAGACTATATGTAAAAGCAATTATCTTAAAAGGAATTGAACCCAAGAAAAACTTCAATTAATTGTGCCGCTGCTCTCTCCCTCCTCTTTTGGTCCTCTCTCCCTTCCTCTCTAGTAGATTTTTAATCCACTAAATGCTCTCACCAAACTAAGGCTTAGAACAAGGAAGAGTCATACTCCATAAGGCTAAAAGGAAAAAGCTTGAAGCTTTATTCCTAGTCTGGCAATAATACTCTTTTAGATGATCGGATAGTCAATTCTTCTCTGATCAAGTTGCAAATTTTCCAGTAGGTAGAGGAGACGTATTTCTTCAATTTGAATGGTGTAGATTAATTTTCAATGGTTGAAATCCAGGATATTAATTCTGCAATAGAAATCGCATCTTCAGTTCAGTAGTCAGAATCGTTTAGATAGTTGGACAACCAATTCATCTCTGATCAAGCTAAATTTTCTTCTATCTGAACTGTGAAAATCTATTTTTGACGGTGGAATTCAAAGATATTGGCTCCACAACAGAGGCTCTATTTTATGTAATTCTATTTAAGAAGTTTGAAGACATTTCATGCGAAGGAGTAGAAGATTGAATAACAACCATTTTATCTTGAATTCTCCCAAGTAATCCATCTCAAAATCACAGGAGTTTGAAATTATCATTAGCCATAAACTCCGGAACAAATGTCCCCAAGAAACTGAATTTGGCTGCATATTCCACAACTGACATTCTTTTTGTTTGCTTCAAGTAGAAGAACTCTCTCTGACATTCAAATCGAAAAGTCTCTTGAAAGTAGTTATCCAAGAAAGCTTTCTGAAATACTTTCCAAGTTAGAGGACGAGCCTCAATGACAAATGCTGGTGCAACACCTTCCCACCATAAAAGAAACTGCTAAATTTGCCTTCACATCCTCACTCACCTCAAGTACTCAAAAGTTCTTCCCTAAATCCCTAAGCCACTTCTCTGCAAGTTTTGGATTAGTAGTTCCCTTAAAGCTCGACATGCTTGCCTTACACAGTCACTCATAACACAGTGTAATATCGTCCTCAACTTGCCTAGGGCAACGTTCCTGCTCCACTTGTCACCTGAACTCCTCTTCCTGAAGGCGATGTTAGACCTACATTCACTGCAAAAAAGTTGGAAGATTTGACCCCTAAAATATGATAGTTTGCCCCCCCAATCATCATTTTTAACAATTTTTTTTTGTAAAATGTGCCAGTTTAAAACAGTAGTTTTGTGAACCTTCATATTTATTTAGCAAATACGATGGTCGTGGTGACCAAATATGACAGTTTTATAAATTTTGTATTATGCTAGACAAATATGACGCCTTATGTGAGCAAATATAATAGTTACAAAGCGTGGTTTTTTATTAAAATACGATTTTATAACTTAGATCAATATTCATATATTATCATATTGGCTTCAAATTTTGCAAATTTTATTTTTAATATATTTCTAATAAATCTTAGATTTGAATTAAATGTTTGATTTTTATAAATAAAAAAAAATGTGTATATTTTGATATTAAAATTACAAAAGTAGATGGATGACACATCAAATAGTATCAGATTTTCTTCAAATTTTGTAGATATTTTTCTTAATATATATATATATATATATATTTATCAAATCTAGTGGTTGGATTAAAATTTTGATTTTTGAAAAAAAAAAAAAAAATTGGAGTATTTCAATATTAAAATTACAAACGTAGATAAATTATATATGAAATAATATTGATTTACTTCAATTTTTGTAGGTTTAGTTTTTATTATATGTTTAAAAAATCTAACGGTTAGATTAAAATTTTAATTTTTTTTAAACTAAAAAAATGTATATATTTATATTAAATTAAATGGATGACACATGAAATAATATCCGATTACATTAAAATTTTGTCAATATGACTATTTTATATATATGGTTATATCCAACGGTTGAATTAATTATTTAATATATATAATAAGATGTTTCTTATATAATACGTATAGATATATATACACCGTAACTTAAATTAATGAAATGTTATACTTTTATGTATGAAATGATTAAATATTTTTTATTATTATTATCAAGTTATATATATAATGATTATTACATTATTTAAGTGTTTAAAAATAATTTATATAGTAAAATATACACTAAATCGAAACCCTAAACCCTAAATAAATATATATATATTTTAAAAAAATTTTGGAGTAAAAAATGACGGTCGAACCCAACCATAAACGAAGTTTGGGCCGCCATTTTTGACACTTTTTTTAATGTTTTTTAAAACAGTTTCTTTTTGGGTAAAAAATGATAGTTCGGCCCAACCATAACTGACGATGAGGCTGCCGTTTTGGCCCTTTTCTAAAAAATTTTGTCCCAAACTTGACACACAAACGGGTTTTGTCGGGTCAGCAGAAGTGGCGGGATTTTGCCTTTTTTTTCCTCTTCTTTCTTCTTCAAATTTTCACACTAAAACCTAGTTTTGTGCAAGAATCTACCATAAATTAGGTAAACTTTGCTATTTTTTGTTGGGTTAAACTCGTTAGTTTAGTTTTTAAAAAAAAAAAAACTGCATTTTCCCTTTTTCTTTTTTTTTTTATTGGCTTTAAAACCCCTTAACCAAATTTCCAACAAAATACCCATTTTCTACTAATTATTTTTGTTAATTTTTGTTGGGTTTGCATATTTTTATCTATTGTAAGTGTTTGTATTTTTTTTTTTTTTTTTTGATTATTTTGTTTATATAATGTATATAATTAAGCATATGCTTAAAGTGTTTAATGATATGGGTACGCTATCTTTTTTAGTTTTTGAGTATCTTTTTAATAATTATTAGGTATGAAGTAGAGATTTTTGATAATTTAGTATATATGTATATATGTATATGTATAGACTTTAATTTTATTTGGGTTATTTTTATTTTCAATAGCATTTGTTATTTATGTATTGATTCTTGGTAGTGTAGTATATATGTATATGTATAGAATTTGATTGGTATAATTTCTTTTATTTTAATACTCTACTTGATTTAAGTACGGGGTTTTAACATTGATTTGCATTAAATTCTTGTGCTTTTTTTTTTATTGATATGTTGAGGTTGAAATTGGGATATTTTGGCAAAATTTTTAATATTGTTTTAAAAACCATTAAGTTTGCTAAATTTAATTAATTAAGTGAAATTAATAAAAACTTTACTTAAGTATAGGTAAATTATTTAGCTTTATGTAAGTTAGGGGTTAAGCAACTAAACCTAAGTTAACATAGTTAATTTAGTAAGTTATAATTAAATTAGTTAACTTTACTAAATTTAGTTAAGGGGAAATTAAGAAATTGTCATTTAATTTAAATAAATTTACTTAAGTTAATTTAGTAAGTAATTTTAGTCAATTTTAGCTTAAGGTTACATAATTTTGATCATACATGAAATTAAAAAGATATATATTTGAGATAAGTTTAATTACATTAAGTTAGATAAGTAAATTAGTTAGTAATATTAGTCAATTTTAACTTAAGATTACATAATATCGGTAAATGAAGTTTAAAAAATATAATTTAACTTAAGTTTAATGAAATTAGTTAACTTTAGTTAGGTTTAGTGAATTTACTTACGTGAAAACTAATTAAATTAGTTACATTTATTTAGGTTAAGTTAGGTAAGTAAGTACCCACTTAAGTTAATAATAGTTATGTCCAACTTATTTAACTTTTGTTAGGTTCGATTAGTTGAGTAAATTTTACTTCTTGAATGAAGTTGTGTTAAGTAATTTGAGTGATTAAAATGCTTGTGGGGTTAATATGATCTATATAACTTTGAGTGAAGTGATTGGTTTACAAATTTTTGGGTATTTTTTATTGCAATTGTGTTACCATACTAGGAGTTGTATATTTACTTGGAATTGAAATTGACCTTGGGATTTTATTAATATATAACACTTATTTACTTGGACTTTGAAATTGACTTATGTTTGAAATTCATTTACATTGGTTTACTTTTGTTAACAAATTGCAGATTTACTTGGAGTCGGAAATTTAATGTTGATGTAGTTAACTTTTGTCAAGTTAACTTTGTTGAGTTATATACACTTGAATGTTTTTTATTGTTGGTGATAGGTTTGAGAAAAATTTTCAAGGGAAACTTTGCCAAAATTTTTAATTTCCTTGGAGTTGGTATTTGAAATTTGTTATGTTTCTTGAAGTTAGCATTGTAAATTTGTTAAGTTACTCGTAGTTTAACTTTTTATTTGGAGTTGATATTTACTTGGAGTTAGAATTTATTTGGACGTAACGTGATAGGATGTTTTTATTATATTTACTTATGTTGTTTTTATTTTTTGAAAGGACTTTGAAAATGGGTAGGAAACGGACCCATAAGCCCTCCTCATCTTCAAGTTCACCTTCTGTCCATTCTACCACGGCGCCATGTACACAAGGTTTCACCGGAAACCTTCCTCCTTACCTCCTATACGTTCTATTTCCACTCTCACTCCTACTCCTACTCTGGTTGTACCTACTCTAGAAGCACCTACTCCTACTCTGGTAAGTAGATTAGAAACACATAACTTCATGATTTTACATATATAGACTATAGTCGAAATTTTGCTAAGTAGATTAGAAGCTGCTCCCCACGCCAGCTAGTGTCGATTCTCTAGTATTTGGGTCAAATTCCAGACCACAACCACTAGATCCCGATTTTGGATTGAAAACATTAACGGATAGGATTTAAGTTTTATACTAAACTCTTTTTTCATTGGAATTATTAAATACTTTTTATTTAATGAATTATTATATACTTTTTATGTAATGAAATGTTTTGTATTTTGATTTATTTTTAATTATTTACATATGTTACTTTTATTTTATAACTGTTTGATATTCAAAATTAATTTAATTAAAATAATAAAATAAATGCATATTTAGGGCAGAAATGACGGTTAACCACCGTCATTTTTGACCCGTCATTAAATTTTAATATCTAATTTAATTGTAATTATAATTATACTTTGTTTTTTAAAAAAAGTAAAAAACCAACGGCCATAAATTGTCGTATCTGCTAAATCTAATAAAAATTTAAAAACTTTAAAAATAAGAAACGACAATTGGCGAGGCCGTTGTATTTGGTGCCCTAAAACGGTTGTTGAGGAGCCGTCATATTTGATTTTTGAATTAATGATTTAGACTCAAATACGACGACTACGGGCCGTCGTATCTGACCACCAGAAATGGCGGCTCCCGCTGACAGTCGTATTTGCCCTTTTTAATTTTTTTTTTTCAAAAAAAATCATTTTTTATGATGTTTTGGTTAACCATTATTTCCAAGTATCACATTTGAACAAAAATGATGATTTTGTGTCCATCGTTTATAAGAAATGACAGCCACAAACTGTCGCAGAATCACTGTAATAGGCAAAAATGACAGCCAAGGAGCCAGAAACCGCTGTTCCTTGGCCACTGTTTTTTATAGAATTTTAGTAGTGATTGTTTGGGCTATCATAGAAAGTGCTACAGTGAAATTAGACTGTGCATAGAAGGTTTAACGTCTTCACTTCTATCTGCAAACATTCCACAACCTAAATTCCTCAGCGGCAATAATGATACTAATAGAAACTTGAAATAAACAAAAAACTAAATTAAATGGTCCTAAAACAAATTGGTCTAACTTGGCATGCAAGCTTTTTAATTCAATACTAAAAGAAAAATTATTCAACAATAAATAAATATATCCATCATGTTGGTGTGACTCTTTTATTCTTGTGCTTGAATTAGGTTAACACAACTTTGTGGATCTTGATCCTTGGGTGTGATACCCCTTCCCACATTCAAAGTATATGTGATTATATCATAGAATATAAGTGTGGGTCTAAGTAGTCATTGTCAACTCATGATATTCCTTTTGGTATAGCGAGGGTGGTGCCAAGCAGTTGACCGTGGGTACTGCTAGGCCTATAGTTGCGGTGCGAGCTCGCGGGCCTGGGTCGTGACAGTTGATATTAAAGCGGGTAGCCAGTTCGAACTATGGGAACTAAGTGCTACACCATATGTACGGTGGGAGCCACCTCTAGAATCCCAGACATTCACTGGTTGATCTTGAGCTTAGACCAATTATGTTGGGCCCTAGCGGGGACGCTAGGCCCTAAGGGGGGTGAATGTGATACCTCGTCCCACATAGGAATATATTATGGAATATAAGCATGGGCCTAGGCAGTCCTTGTGAACTCGAAATATCCCTTTTGGTACAGTACGGACAGTGCCAAGTGGTTGACCATGGGTACTGTTAGGCCCATAGTTGCTGCACGGGCTCGTGGGCCCGGGGTCGTGACATTGGGCCTCCGTGAATTTGTATGAGTCCAAACTTCTTGAATTAGTCATTTAAGTGCTTCTTTGAACATCTTTGCACAAGATCTGGTAATCGGCCCACATAAAATATGAATTGGATCTCTTCTTGGACTTGTGTCACCCTTCAAAACCATGATATCCATGACATCCTCCAAAGTCCTTTTACAATTCACATCATTCCCCTCCTCTTGAAAAGGATTTGTCTTCAAATCATAAATCATTGATCTAATAGAATCCTATTCAAAATATTTAAAAATAAAGATAATGAAGAGATAAATGTTATCTCTAAGAACAGAGTTATCTCTAATTTAATAAAGAACAACGAGGAGTTATCTAAATCTAATTTGGAGTTATCTCAATGTTGTAGAGGTATTGTAGATATTGCTTTAAAGAAACAACTCTAAAGAAATAGAAAAATTCAAAGAATCACAAACATGAACATAAACGAAAGATGGAAAAGAAACAACGATAAAAAAGAAATTGAAAAAAAAAAATGTAAATAAAGGATAGATAACTTGATTCTAGAACCCAAGCTCTGATACCAAATGATGCAAACCCGCTAGACAACCAGCTCTAGGAACTCGCAGATCAATCTATCACGTGCCCGGAATGCTAGAAAACCAAGTTAGATGATTAGAGATGAAAACTTTCAGGGGCAAAGCCCTTAAAACTCTAATCTTGAAGACACCACAAAGGTTAGTCACTCCTTTTATAATTGATTCACAAAGATGATTAATGATGCCACAAACGATTGTCAAATCCGTTTGACAAGTCAGGTAGGACGCTACAAATGGCTACAAAATTCCATTTCATAAGTCAATTATGAATGCCACGAACGAATCTGATAAGTTCAATAGAGAGAAATAACTCTTATAATATTCCTCGACTGAAGTTTCAAGACCGAAGTCATTTATTTCTAATTTAATAAGGTCTATGTATAAGCTTAGGGTTTACAAGAACTTCTTACATTAACGGGCCTAAATAATAGCCCTTGATATAAACATTCTAATATCCCTAATAATGATACTAATAGAAAACTAAAATTAAAAAGAAAACCTAATTCAAATGGGCTTAAAACAAATTGGCCCAACTTGGCATGTAAGCTTTTTAATTCAATATTAAAATGCAAATTATTCAACAATAAATAAATATATCCATTATGATGGTGTGACTCTTTTATTCTGGGGCCTCAACAAATTTGTATGAGTCCAAAGTTCTTGAATTAGTCCTTTAAGTGCTTCTTTGCACAAGATCTGGTAATTATCCCACATGAAACTTGAATTGGATCTCTTCTTAGACTTGTGTCACCCTTCAAAACTATTATATTCATGACATCCTCCAAAGTCTTTTTATGACTCACATCACCTTGTCACTAGAATCTGCAAAAAAAGAGAAAATATAAGAAACTTAGAAGCCTAGTAAATAAAAAAAGTATTCATTTTCTTTATGTTCCAAAACATCATAATCCGTAACTGAAAAGGAATGATTTTAAAACCACCAATGAAAATAGACTTCCTTTAAACAAATTTAACAAATAGAAAAAATATCACAATTTCAAATTCTTTTCTTTTAGGTAGGCTCAGGCAAGTATAGTCACTCAGCCTTTGTTGTACTCCCTCTAGGATAGCCAGAACTTATAACATGTGAAATTTTTTCACTATGCTCTATGGGTTCAGAAACTTATCATATGTGGAATATGTTCCCCAATTAATTCCTAACAGACTTGAATCAAAAACTTATATTACTTCAGGAAAGACTTAAATTAAATTTAAGAATAATTTCAAAAATTCAAAAAAAAAAAATATATATATATATATATATATATATCAAAACACTGAAAATTAGATAATTAAAAATCTCCAAGAAAATAATTCTTAAAAAAAAGAATAAAAAGAAGAGAAATCTTTAATAAATGAAAGAAATATATAATATTAATGATACAAGATATTTAGAAAACAAACCGCAGGAAAGAAAGTTAAAAAGAAAGAATCTTTATAACGAATATATATATATATATAAACAAAACCAAGAAAATGATAAATTAATATATATATATCAACTGACAATCAAAATTTTACAGAAAATTGTGGCCTCCTAAAAATAATAACACTAACTACTACTACAATTAATAAAATAATAATAATGATAATTAAGGGTGTGTTTGGATTATCACACAATTAAAATTGAGTGAAAAATTTTTATTTTCCAATAACTTAATATATTTGGATAATATTTTTTTTCAATAAAAGTTTATCCCCACTTATATCTATTTGCCACCTCATAATTGTGGCCCCACTTTAATTAAATAATATTTATTTTACTTATAAAATAATATTATATATTTTTTCCCAAAAAAAAACATTCTCTTACAAAATAATTATTACACCTTATAAAACTTATATATTTAACCCCTACTTTTTTTAATATAAAATTTATTTTTAAAAAAATTACAAATAACATTCATTTTGAATAAATGTTTATCTCAAATAAATTATTTTTTTAAAATATAATGGTAATGCAAACACACCTAAAATAATAGTACTACCCGTTCTCAAAATCTACTGACAAAAAGGGAAAACCATAGAAAATCAAGAATTAGAGGTCAACTAACATTGAAATCAAAGAGGTACATAAGCATATATATATAAAGGAATCTGTGTAGAAATCAAAAAGAAGAAGTATAAATCATATATGTCTATACATGTTCATAGCTTAACATATATGTATCAACCAAAAGAAGTTTTGCGGAATCGAATTAAAAGGAAGAGCATACAGTATATATATACACATAACTTAGCATATATATATACAGACCAAAAGAAACAGAACGAAACGAAGAGGAATAAAAACAACAAATTATTTCGTTAAAAAAAAAAAAAATTAATTATTTTATTCAGAATATAAAATACGGAAGGAAAAAGAATTGATAATTTCATCAAAAAGATTGAATACGAAGATAATCGAATATTCTATTTACTCATTTCTATGATTCCCAATAAAAATTTAAAACACACTTATTCAATCACCTAGTCTCAACCTAAATATCATAAAATTCGACTTAAACTATATCTAATAAATCTAATAAATAAAATCCTAGCCTAAAGAATTTGAAGAATTGACTTACCTCACTAATGATCATCGGTTAGATTCTCTCTGACCATTCCCGTTAATTGCCACCTTCTAAAACGTACTAGTAGCGTAAATTCTCTAAAATTCAGTTACCCCGATAAACAAATAAACTAAACCCTAAATATTATAAATCATAAATTAAAAGATATTAAAAGATAAACATCTATCACTTAAAAATTGTGACTTTCCTTATTTGCCCTTATTTAAGGGGCTAGTCATTACAAGTTGATTTTGATAGACTGGAGAACAAAGTGACTCATTATACCGATGGTTCTATGGCTGCCTTGATTGTACAATTTAACTTGGTGGAGGGAATTAAGATGCTCAAAACAATTATGTGGAACTGTTGAATAAAATCAGCCAACCGAGATTTGAGAAACATAAAGATGGAAGCCTTCAATTTCAAGGATGATTGTGTGCTCCTAATGATACTGAATTTAAATGAGACGTACTAAAGGAAGCTCATAATTCCAAGTTGTCTATTCATCTGGGGGAACAAAGGTGTATGGAGATCTTAAGAAGAATTTTTGGTGGAGTGGAATGAAAAGGGATATAGCAGAGTACGTATTAAAATGTCTGGTTTGTCAGCAAGTAAAAGCAGAACATCAATGACCAGCTAGGTTGTTAAAACCTCTAGAAATTCTATATGGAAATGGGAACATATAACTATGGACTTCATAAAGGGACATCCAAGGACAAGAACTGGTAAGGATACCATATGGGTAGTCATGGATCGTTTAACTAAATTCGCAGACTTTATTCCAATGAAGGTAACTACATCGATGGATGAGTTAGTGAAGATGTACATGGATACTATAGTTCGACTTCATGGAGTACCAATGAGCATTGTATCGGACAGAGATATCATTTTGTGTCACGGTTTTAGAAAAGTTTTAATCAAGCTATGGGAACAACTATAACTCTTAGCACTACTTATCATCCACAAAATGATGGGCAATCAAAAAGAACAATTCAGACATTGGAAGACATGTTGAGAGCTTGCATTTTGGACTTCAAGGGTAGTTGGATTGATTATATGATGTTGGTGGAATTCTCATACAATAGTAGTTATCAAGCGAGTTTGGGAATGACACCTTACGAAGCTCTATATATACGTAAGTGTAGATCGCCTTTGTGTTGGGATGATGTCGGTGAGAGACAAATTGTTGGACCAGAGTTAGTACAAATAATCTTAGAAAAAGTGTCGTTAATTTGACAACGGTTGAAAGTAGCTCAAGATCGCCAAAGGTGTTGGGTTGATAACAAAAGGAGACCTTTAGAATTTACTCCTGGAGAAAAGGTTTATCTCCGTGTTTTGCCTGCCAAAGGAGTGGTACATTTGGAATGGGTGGCAAACTTTGCTCAAGATTCATTGGTCCGTACGAGATTTTAGAAAGAGTTGATGATTTAGCTTACAAATTGGCCTTAACATTAGCCTTATCATGAGTTCATAATGTGTTCTATATATCACAGTTGAGGAAATATATATCAAATCCAGATCATATATTAGAGGTAGAGCCACTGCATGTGCAAGAGGACTTAACACATGATGAACTTCCACTAAGGATAGTGGATAGGATGGATCAAGTACTAAGAATGAGGGTTACTCCCTATGTAAAAGTTCAATGGACTAATTACATAGTTCGAGAGGCCACGTCAAAACTCGAGGAAAAGATGAAATAGAAGTATCCTCATTTGTTTGAAAAAGATAAGAAAAGTTCCAAGGTCGAAACTTTTTTTAAGGAGGGTAGAATGTAATGTCCAGCCCCTTTAGTAAGGGCAAATAAGAAAAGTCACAATTTTAAGTGACATATATTTATTTAATATCTCTTAATGTATTGATTAAAACAGTTAGGGTTTAGTTATTCATTTATCGGGATTATTGAGTTTCAAAGAGTTTACGCTATGTCTATGTTTTAGGAGGTGGTCAATCAATGAGAACAGTTTGAGGGAATCCAATCGATAAACGTTAATATTAATTCTTCAATTCCTTTAGGCTTAGATTTGGTATATTAGATGTATTAGATTGAGCTTAACTCAAATTTTATGATATTTAGGTTGGAACTCAGAGATTAAATCGGTGTATTTCAAATTTTGATTGGGGATCGTAAAGGTGAATAAATAGAATATTCAATTTTCTTCATATTCGATCTTTTAATAAAATTCTTAAATTATTATTCCTTCAAGATTATATAATTTAAATGAAATAATTGATTCGTCCTATTTTAAAAGAATTTTCTTCTTAAATTTTTAAAAGAGAAAAAAAATATTCAAAAAAAAAAAAAAAAGAAAGAAAGAAACGGTGGCTCAACCTCCTTATGGGTTATTGAGGGTTGCGATTTATTATTATTATTTATGAAAAATTGGTCGATTTAGTTCCTTATCTATTTTCAATAATTAACATAGGTCCACAATCTATTTTTTTGACCTGCTAAGTCCCATAACTTT
>JAXGGT010007281.1:0-21788 GCA_035583425.1 Marsdenia floribunda
TGAGTGCAGCCACTGAAATTTATTATCTCTTAAACTAGAAAATGGTGTTAAATGGAGAGGATTCCAACCCCAACTCTCTCTCTCTCTCTCTATATATATATATATATATTTCTTTTCCTTCTTCGGGGGTAAAATTGGAATGATAATTAATCTTATTTTAAAGAGATCTGTTTTAGTATATAATAAAAAATATTAATTTTTATTTTTTATTTTTTATAAAAATTATGAAGAATTTTTTTTTTTTAAAAAAAAATATTACATCAGATTCAAATTACAATGTCAATGGTTAATTAAAAATAAATTAAAATGATTTTATATTCTAAATACATATGTCATATTTATACTAAGTAATTAATTCTTACATCATTAATTAACTTCCAAATACACATAACTAAAGAAAGTTAAAAAAGATACACCCGTGTTTAGTATAGAATTTCAAGATTTTTTTTTTTTTTTTTAAAATTTTTTAAAGGGAAATAACAAGATATAAAATGATCAAAGAAACAAGAGTTAATTAAAGGTGGTGTTTCCCTAGTTTTAGTTATACCTAGAACTTCACTTAGGTTAAAAAAAATGTAGTTTGTAATAAATTATTATAATTATTACAATGGTATCAAATTTTAAGAGATGGTGGAAAATATAATAAATTGAAACTTAATTTTCTCCTCATTTTTTACTATAACTATGTAGATTAATCACACTCTCTTTTGCTTTATTATTACTTGCATTTTTTAAATATTAAAGGGATTGAATTAATTTCCTTTTCTTTCCTTTCTTTTTTCTTTTTTCTTTTTCTTTTTTAAAGGAAAATTAATTATTTCCTTCGTTTTTTTTTTTTCACTTGTCCATAAATAAAATTTCATGCACACTCGTTAAAAAAAAATACTAAAATTGAGGTGCTTTAGTTGAGAAGACTAAAATAATATTTAATTTTACATAATTAATGAATCAACAGAATATTAAGGAAAAAAAATATAAAAACAATGCGTCTTTAATTTTATAAGATAATAAATACTCTTAACTATTAAGAGTGATGAACAATATATTTTGGATGTCTTTATAAATAAAAGATAACCATATTAATTTTTGATCAAACTGACGCGTATATTATTTTTGTTAGTATATTAAATAATGCATTAAATGATATCTTAAAATATCCAACATCAAAATAATTTAATATCAAATTTTTTGTTGTCTAAAAATTTGATTCACATCTTTGCTCCTTAATTTGTTTGATTAATAATTTTTTTTTTTTAAAAAAAAAAAAACATAACTATAAAACTAATAACTTTAGACGTTGGTCACAATTCTTTTTGGTATATTTATCAAATATTTTAAATGAGTTTAGACAATACTTTTAAGTTATATTCACATTTAGAATAATTTTTACTCGAGTTGAGTAGATCTTTTTCGAGAGGTAAAGTTTTGACTCCAAATTTTAAATGACTGCAAACACACTACAAAAGAAAAAAGGGGGGGAGGGGCGGAGGCTATTGTGACATAATTATTCAGAAATTTTAAAATTAAAAAGTCTTCTATTACTACGTACGTAAAAATATCTTTAAAAATAAATATTTAAACAATTAAAAATGTTTACATCTCAAAAAATTTTAATTTAAAAATTCTATTTTATTTATACATAAAATACCTCTTAAGCTATTTAGACAATTAGAGTTGAGAAACTTATATCATAGTTGAGACATTTATATCAAATGCATCAAAAAAAAAAAAAAAAATGTTCTATTTTATACCCAATTGAGACATTTAAAAATGTCCTAATAGATCATTTTTTTTTTTTTTTTAGTAACACGAGTGTAGATTAAATTCGTAGTCAAAAAAAAAAAAAAATACTAAGGCTATATCTGGATAAGCTTTCAACAGAAAAAAAATGGCTTATTTGAGACAAACTATCATTTATAATGAATCTTGTCCCCCATTTTTAAATTGAATTTTATGTTGAAAAAAGTGGAGGTTAAATATATAGGTTTTATAGGTATAATGATTGTGTGTCTAAAAGAATATTTGTTTTGAGAAAAGTGTATGAGAGAGATTTTATTAATAATATATATTTTTTAAATTAGGTGGGGCCCACAACTTTTATAAGTGTATCTTTGGGAGATAATTTTTTTTTTTTCAAAAAAAAAAAACAGTGTCTAAATGTACTGGTTAATTGAAGACAAATATTAATTGTCCACTCAATTCTAATTCAAAGTCTATCCAAATACAACGTAACTCATTTACGTGGACATGGGGTTAAATTTGTCTCAAAATTGACAAAGAATAGATATTCTAAGATACTTGTGTTACATTCAAAGGAGAATATTTCCAGCCATATCATCAAAATCATAGTTTTCTTCATATACACGAAACTTATAATAATGAAGTCATCAAATTAAGAATTTGTTTCTTATACAATATATATATATATATATATAAGTTTCGTATTATATATACACTTTCGTAGATAATCAATTTTTTAGTAGAATGTAAATATAAGTAACATATATATATATATGGACACCTTTCTATTGTTTTGGGAATAGGATAGATTATGACATGGTTAGCTAGTGTTCAATATACCACTAAAGACTATTTATCTTTGAGAATGATTAAAATGAAAGGAAATCTTTGGCTACCAAACAATGCCTGAAGGGACTATCCCGTAGGAATTATATATATATATATGTACACATTATATGCACGCACACACACACACACACATAGAAACTTCCCTTTTCCAATGTCGGAAAATAAATAAAATAAAATAAAATTTATCAATTTAATCTCTTAATATACATATTTTGACTCATTAAATTTTCGATAATCAATAATCACTTTGAACGCTAATTAATTTAAAATCAAATTAAGTCAAAAATTTGAGATATAATTAATAGAAAATAATAAATAATTTTGCTATTAATTGCTTGTGGGGATTGCTTTCTTTTGTCATCATAATTAATAAGAAGGCTTCAATTAAACTTGAAAGAATGAGTGGTGGGTCCTCATGTGATATTGACAATGTACAAGTAACATATTTTGAATTAAATTAGAGCAAAAGCAACATTTTAACCAATCAATTTCTTCATTCACCAAAAAAAAAAAAAAAAAAAAAAACAATCAATTTCTTCAATGTTTTGTAAGTCAAAAAGATAATAGGGCCCTCTCTTTTTGCCTTGTTAGTGAGACATGGATGATACTTATCCACTTGTGCTACATTCTAATTATCATTATTAGTTATTTGAAAAATAATATTAAATAACAAATTTTAAAGTTATTATAAGTAATAAATTATTTGTGAATCTTACACGATGTTTCCAATTTTATTTTTATTGGGAATGTTATGTAAGAGTCAGAATAATATTTTTCTTGTTCATTAATAGACATAATTAAAATACATTCAAATTAATTAAAATAATAGTTTTAATTTCATCGAAAAATATTTAAAATTAATTCTATTACTAAAATAATATAATGAGTAGTATTACTTGCTTTTCTTCCTCCTTCTTGTTCTTGTCTCATGCTTGGATATGTAAAGCATTGGACCCCAAATCATACAAAAACTCATTGCACTTATAAATGGTAGCTGTCTTTTGTTTTCAAAAGGACCCCCTTGGAGAACAAGGTGGTAGCGTGACTTTCCTTATTTAAGTGTCTCTACATGACTTGTCAAGTAAAGGACTTGGGTTCGATTTTTATTAGAGATAGCCTTGTGTCGAATTTCAACCATGTATTATAGTCTTGGGGTATACCCTATAGATCTCTCCCAAATTAGTCGATAAAAATATTGGGTTACCAAAAAAAAAAAAAAAGACCTCTCTTGCCCCATCTTCCTCTAACTTCTATTTGAGCTATCCATCATTTAGAACATATATAGTTTCTAATTTATTCTTTTAATACTCTTTTTTTTTTTTTTTTTTCCCTTTATCTCCATACGTGTGTTAGGATGAAAATTTAACTCATTCCAAATGGCTCTCTTATTTGCTTTATAAATGAGGAACTTTTGTTTTCCCTTGCTTCTCAAAATTAAAATCCTTATTATAATAATTTTAATTTTTTTTAATAATTTTAAAATATTATAACCAAACATGATTATGATGAGATTATTGACGTGATTTTTTATTATTTATGTTTCTATATTTGATTTATCAAGTGAGAGATTTTAAATTCATCTCATGTTAAAATGATTTTGTGTCACATTTCTCGTAAAATGCACTGCTCTTTGCAGCCCTAGGATGTGTTTAGAACATATTTCAAAACAAGAGCTATTTATGAAGCTTTTTCTAGAATTAGGGCCAAAACTTGAAAAATCCAAAAAAAGAAAGCTATTCTAAGTTTATCACAAAAACTATAATAAGAACTACTCATACAAAGTGGTCCTGAATCTCTCCCTCTCTCTATTCATATTTCCAGAGGGCCTTTTTTGAATTTTTTGCTTTAAAATATAAAACAATTATAACAAAACATTAGTCTTGTACTTCTCTTTGAACTGTTTGAATACTTTAATGTTCATGTTTAGCTGTTTGTCAAAAATTGAATAGCATTTGGATATTTTGAGATTTCATCTTAGTTTGCATGATGTGATGGCTGACTGGCTGGCTGTACACTATAATTGTAGGAACAATGGCTGAACGTATAACACCAAATCAACCACAGGAAAGAAAGAAAGAAACATAGGAAAGCTTGTCTTACAATCAAATGCATGCAATTTCTAGGTCTACAACGGCCTTAAATAATAACTTTTGAACCAATATGAGATCTATTACTCATTGATCCAAGTGAGCAAGAAATTTGTTTTCTTTAAAAGGTATCGATGTTAAGTTCAAAACGTGATGAAAAGGCAAGTGCTCATGAAACAGCTTGTTTTGAAAGGAGATTAGTTGGGTCCAAAGTAACGACATGAAAGGTGTACGTGACCAAAGAAAACTTGAACAAATATGGGCACAAGCCTATATGAATCACAGTACTGGAAAAACTCAATCTCCCAGTATCAAAGCATGAACCGGAGTGAACACAAGCCATTATGCCATTTTTCTTCTATTCCAAACAGTATGCTCTTGAGGAAAGAAGATGATGAAAATTCTTATCAACATACATGCTAAACAGACAGTAGCTAGTTTCTGAAAATATTACCCAGAGGAGCCAGCATATTGTCTACATTCAGCGGGAAGACAGGTCATCCATATGCAACTTCGTTTGGTTTTACGCAGGCATGTTAAAAGACAGGATTGGCACTAATTTCAACCGAGGAATTCTTGTCCATCTTCTTATATAATCGGACTCCAATCACTGACAGATACATACAGTTACTGCAGATATAGATCATTTGATTTTCACCACTCGGACATTTCAGCACTCCTTTTCTTTTTTGTTTGTGATTCAAATGTTTTTCCATCTTGCACCACTATTTACTAGTTTGACATAGACATTCCTAAAATCTTCAAAAAACAAACTTTGATCATCGGCATACTTCATGATCCACCTGTTTATAAACTAGATTTCATAAGGGAAGAGGTGAAGGAGGAAACAGTCAAGAATTACTTAAAATTAATTTAATCATCAAAAGAGAGGAAGAGCAGGCACAAAGACATAATAATAATGGGAAGAAGAAATGAATTTGCATAAGCATATTTAAAATCCTGATCGTAGATAAGGATGCTAATGAAGCAACTTGGGAAATCTTAAGGCAAATTGTTCATAAAGAATGTACTCTCTACCGAACTTTGACTAATTGCTTAGTCGCTACAAACAACTGTTAACTCTCAATGGTAAACTTTTTTTTTTTTTTTTTAACTGTATCACTACAAGTCAACAGTGTCTGTGGTAAATTGTTAATAAAGAATGTAGTCTCTTCCAAACTTTGACTTATCATTTAGTGGCTACAAACAGCTATGAACTCTCTATGGTACACTATTTTCCTTTAACTTTATCATAGAAGAAAAGAGTGTTAGAGATACCATTTCCATGAGGAATTAATATATATTATTGACAGTACCTTTTGCATTCCTCATCATCAACAAGAGCCCGATCTGAAGGAAGACCAACCATAGAAGACATACCAGCTGCTTATAGAGAAATAAAATCAGTTGCTAACAGCTATCAGGACATGGAAATGCTGTTAAGAAAACAACAAAGGCTTTAAGAGCTATGGGTTCATGGGAATTGATTCCTCTGCTCTTCCATCCAGCTTCCCAACACCCCCCCCCAGCCCCACTTTTTTTTTTTTTTCTGTGTTTCCTTCTCCCTTTCCAGTAGCATAGAATTAAGTAGTTAAAGCCCAAAATAGTTCATATCTAACTTCTGAAGATGTAATAAATAATGGGTTGAAGGGGATTACAGAAGAAAAGGACAAGAAAAAAAGAGTAAGAGTGATCCAAAAGAATCATGGAGGACATGACAATAATTATGTTCTGGAAATCACCTGAAGACAACCATGGTTTCTCCAACAGAATTTTGAAGTATGAATTATCAAAAACAAAAGGGTCTCCAAAGCCTTTGCTTCCAAGTGTATGAGCTCCAGACAGTGCTACAAGTTCTTGGGTGCTGTCAAAGACAAAATATTTAGGGATTCCTTTTAGTGGACGACAATTTAGTAATGGGGAAAAAGCAAAGTAATACTTAGAATAGATCTAACTATGGTAAAAAGAATTACTGATGGTGAACTCTTTATTGCTACAAGTGCTCCATAACTTTTTTCAGATTAATAATTATCCCACAAAAATATTGGTATTTTATGTGCTTAAAAATGTTGTGAATTGCTCGAAAAACTGAATACATAAATTATTTAAATAAAGATATTACTAATCTTTTAAATATTGGAACTTTTCCAGATAATAGTTTATCAGCTGAAGAAAAAAATAAAACATGTGGTGTGTCATATAGTAGCAACCTGCAGCTGTAGGCAGTAAAATATTCTACTGAATTTTATGCATGCATTTGCCTGACAATGGCACAGGTTTGATAGATTCCCTACTTGAGCTCCAGAAGAGAAAAAAAAAATCTTCTAAATGCATGCGTTCTAACTAATGAAGGAAGAGATGCAGCAAAGTATCTATGGACCTGTAACTTCTGTAGACAATTGATCGACTTCCCAAGTACTTATCAAAATTTTCAAGAACTAGCTAAGGTAATAGTTGAAATAAATAGGAGTTAATCATTCAAATCTTCTATCTGACCACCTGATTAGAAAGTAACTACATGATTCAAAATTGAATGCACTTCTGAATTACATGAATAACACAAAACTTTGAAGGATAAAAATTAAACATAGCCATGATGAGATTAGGTTATCTTCATCACTTCTACAAAGATGACAAGAACAAATTCAAACAACGGACAAAACTCTCCAGGTATGAAGAAAAAAGGAAAATACTTTAGACTCTAAGACATTTCACAAGTTCATATATTTGTGACTAAATAATGCTTAGAAAAACATGAATTTAGAGTGTTGAGTTTGCAGAGAATGTTACTAATGGAAACAGTGTTTGTAGCTAGTAAATTGCAATTATGATAACCAGAGCATGAAAGAAGTTAAGAAATGGAAAGAAAACCTAAAAATACTTACGAGAAGCCTTTAGTTTGAAAACACTGCTTTAGAGCAGGAGCATCTAATGATTCTTCAGGCAGCCTCCGTTCAGGATCAGGAGCCCTAGAAGGAAAAAAATAACAGAAATGAGGGCCCAAAAGACTTTGTGGTCAATAATTCCAAGAACGCTCAAAGGAACTGCTAGGTTCATGTAGAAACAGAACTTCGTGGCATGACTGAATGAACCTATTCTGAGAAATGCAATATACATGTACCGACAGTGAATGGATGTCACAATTCATTTATTAAATGGATCAATAAGTGCATATCTTTGTCTACTAAATCTGAATATAATGAGTCAACTAAACCTTATATTATTTAGTAAATAAGATGGGAGGTAGAAAGGAACTAAGACACTTTGAATAAATAATTCTCACTCAATAAATTTTTAATTTGGCAAAATACTAGCAGCCGTAGATCATTTTTTACTGAAGCAGAAGGAGAAGAAAAAGGGATCAGGAATCCATCTAGAAATGCTGATATCATGATGTGCAGCATCATAAACAGACTGTGTTGTCTAGGAAAATGGCATAAAATAGTGAACAACAGAAACTAAACAATGCCAAGTCCTCATCGGTAATCATGTTGCTATGTGATAGAATTTGGAATCACATGAGGCATGGTGGTACTCTTTATTACAAGAAAAGAAAAAGTTGTAAAGAAGTATGAGTAGCAGTAGATGCTTAGGCATGTTAGAATATCTGCAATAGTTTGGGTATACAAAAGCAAAAGGTGCATGTTTTCCTTAAAAGAACATCTAAATTTGAGCAGTGACTCAAACGAAATAAACATTAATTTACACCAATTCAGCTTAATAGTAGCACTTTGGGTGGGGGAGGGATTATGAAGATCTCAAGCAGTCAGTCAAATGTAATGAACATAATCTTAATACCCAGTGAGCTCAAATTTTAGCATTTTCGGAATGCAACATCTTCAAATTGAAGTAACATCTTACAGTTGTAAGACATCCATGACCAAAATAACTTTAACCAAAACAAAATGTAAATGTGCACAAAGATGCAATGAAGCAATAATTCATGGAATGAGTTCTGTACAGAAACAAGCCTTTTTACATTGAATCCATTCTGCCTAACTGAACCAAGATTTTGGGTCCACCACATAGTGAAACAGCTTCTGCTCCAGCAACAGCTATCATATCAGCCCATGAAACTGATGTGCACCAAAAGGTAGGCGCATTAAAAACTTATACTAAAATTTTTCCCGTGAACTCAACATACTATCAAATTCCTACCTGATAGTTACCTGGTTGGACTAAATCAATTTGACTCTTTGCCTTCTCCAGAATCTAAACAAGAATGCGGGCCACTGAGTAGTTAGGAGGGTTGGCAGTTATTTAAGAAGTCACGGTTCTGGGAAAGTTAATGTAAACTTCAAATTCAATACCTTGATAGAATCAGCAGATAAAATATGTACAGAGAAAGTAAGAACTTAAAGGTAAAGAATGAGTTACAAAAGAAAGGGTACAACTTGCCTTCACAGATTTCTTCAGACCTTTGTTTTCAGGTCTTCCAAGTTCAAGAACAATGGACCCATTCATGCCACCTAAAATCATAAAGGTAAATGCAATGGTATTATGTAAACAGAGAGAGTGTGTGTGTATATGCAATGAATTGCAAGTAGGAAAAGTGAGTATTCTATTCTCTTCTCTGGAGAAGTGAAACAAAGAAAAGAACAAATTATCAAAGAAGAACCTGTTTTTTCATTAATATCAAAAGTTCCTGCATCATGGAAAACTAAACGTAGTACACCAGCAGCTTTTCCCTTGGATAGTGCCTTCTGAATCTCTTCCTTCATGTAGGAGATTTCATTGGCACTCGAACTTTTTATGTCAAATTACCAAATAGGAAAAGATAAATAAATTAGCCGTCAATTTGGACTTCAACATACAACACTGTTACATATATATATATATATAACTATTTCAGATCACTTCTTATTAGTTCAACAAGAATACTTTAGGCAATCCTAAGACAAGAAACTCTTGATAGAACTTACTCAGCAGCATTAGCATTAGCAAGAACTTCAACATCCTTAACAAGAAATGGCACCAAAGACATGTACAAAAACTCTCTCCTCCCAGTTGAACTTGACCCGCAACATAAACTGCCATCTACAAAGTTCAGCACAGGAATTAAAAATTCAAGAAAACCACTACAATTCAATACCAACACAGACAGAATTTTTTTTTTTGCTTCCTTTTTTCATTATTAACGTAGCTTACCTGGAGGAGCTATTGAGGAAGAAAGGGAAGAAGAAACAGCAGCAACTGCTCTGGCTCTAATGGATTTTGCGCCACACTGAACCACTGGTGGATTAATGCCGAAGAATTTGAATTTGAAAGAGGACGAAGAGGAAGTGAGAGGGAGCAGAGAGTCCAGTAAGGAGGTGCCATAGCCGGAAATACTTGCCATCAGCAGCTTCAGCGATTGGCTCATGATTGCCTGGTCCTGTGCCTTTTTGTTTATCCAAGATTCTATGGGCTTTTTGCCTTTCCTTGCTGGACTGGGCTTTTACGGCCCATTTTAAGCAGGGCATTTCCCCGCCGCATAGGTTTCTCAAATGTGCTGCAAACAGTCTCGTTCTCCTCTTCCTCTCCCGCAGCTAAGAATACCAAAAATTCCGATTTTTCAATTCCAGGATTTGGGAGATTATGATTTTCTAGCGGATTTCTTTCAACTTGATAATTGAGGATGGGCAATTGATATTTCAAACGAGGTACTCTTTGTTCCTGTTTTTTTTTTTTTTGTCATTTTGTTTTACTGATTTTTCTTTTATGGGTTGTTGTTTAATTCAGCTCTGAATCTGTTAATAATGGTTATTTCTGTTTGTTATTATTTTTCTCTGTTCATTTCTCTTATTCGGGTTTGGTTGGAGATTTAGCAAGAAATTATCTTTTATATATATATATATATTAAAAGAGCTTTTGTTTCAATTATATTTCTCAGAACATTGATGAATAAGTAAATTAAGAACAATTCAAAAAAAAGAAAAAAAAAAAAAGGTAAATTAAGAACAAATTGCTGATTTCCTTAAAGGTTTTTTCCCCTATTATCCTAGATTTTATCTATTTTAGTTTTTGACATTATTATTAGCAATTAAATGGGACCCAAAGAAACAAGCTACTATTCGGAGCTCACTGGAACAGTGAGGTTGATACTGAAGAAAATGATACCATAGAATTTTCTGGGTTCTTGAAACTAATGCCCAGAGGTGAAAATGACATCACAAAACTAATATAGTGGCTTGGGTTAAAAGATCTGGACAAATATTTGCTTCTAAGACGCCCTTAGCCGCCCTTGCTGGATGATTGTTTGCTAGGAAAATGAAACAGAAGTGTAGGTAGGTTAAATAGGATTTTAAAATGTTTGTCGACCCAAAACTGTAAACCTTTCTTATTTCTGTCACAACCCAAAATCTGGCATGACACGTCACGTGTTGAGAGATTCAACACTTAAGACAACATAACTATTCTATAAATTTAATATCTAGAAAATGAAAACTTGCATAAAAAACTTTTTATTGTCTCTAAAACAAACATTACAACCCAAGTTGAAGTAGCGATTACAACTCAAAATTTAATAACTGTAAATATCTCAAAACATAAAATCTACAAATCCAACAATAAAAAAAAAAAGAAAAGAAAGAGCAGCTATTGACTCTCTATCATGAGTCTTATTTAGTTCTTGAACTAGAACTCCTTAGTAAAAATCTGTAAAAATGAACATATAACATAGTGAGCTATGAAACCTAGTAAGTAATTCTAACTCTCCTTTAAAAAATAAATAAATAAATTGGAAAATTTTTTTCCAATAATCAATATAAAAATATTAATCATAATAAATTGATAGACATATCCATTAGAATAAATGTGGCTTAACAAGCCTTAAAAAATGTCTCTATTTGATATCCAACCCAACTCTATTCTAGTTAGGTGGGCCATAACATAAATATGATCATACATATGTGTTGTTCGACAAACAGGTGTAATGAGAACTAGTCCTCTAGACTTATTAAGACAAATAAGAGCTAACACCATATACATGCACGTGTCTCAAAACATATTTACATGAATTACATAAATCATACCACATATAAAATACATCCTTATTCTTAAAAATAAATAATACAAAAATAATAGAAAATAAACCAATTACATTTATAAATAAAATCATTATTAATAAAAAAAAATACTCCTTTTCAAGCACATAAAATCATAAAAATAATTCGCATCCTCTTAATAAAAAGAAAAAGTTAGAATCACTTACCTCTACTAAGTGACTAACTCAGATAATCTTGATTCCAATAACTGTCACTTAAATAATAATCATATCCAAACTAATTATTAAAATACTTAATCTAATAATATCTCATAATTCTAAAAATATCTAACTTATTTTATACTACGAATATCCTAACTACAACAAATAAATTAAATAGTTGACTACCTAAATATTTTTTTAAAAAATTAAACAATCATGAAGTCTCTTTTAAATACATAAAATATAACTATATAAAATACTAAAAATATAAATATTATAATTTCTAAAATTATAACTATTTATATATATGTTTACTGTATATATAATATGTATATAAAAATAAAGATGATATATATATATGCATGTATATTTATTATATATATTATTCCATAAAAATAAAATTAATGTACTTGATAAATTAGGCGTATAAAATTATTAATACCATATATATACATATAAGCCATAAAACTTAACATATATATAAAGGTCAAAAAAAATATCCTGTATAGTTATAATATATATATATACTGCGTTCAGTTTCATTCTTTTGAAAGTTGGAAAAAAAAAAAATGCATACATAACCATATATATATACTTACATATGTATCCCATAAAACACAAATAGGTAAGAATTCCAAGTATTCATATAGCACGGTTATCTATACATATATATTTTATATATATCTAGAGGTAGTAGCAAGAATTACCTCCGCCACCGTTGCTTCTATAAATTTCAATTTCCAATATATGTATATATTTTTTATACGCACGCACATACATATACACATGTAACCTTCTCCTTCTGTAATCGCATAACATATATATATATATATATTCATAAATCATAAAATTAATAAGTTAATTAGATCAATTCAATTCTCAACCTAATTTTACTTTCAGCAAATCATAAATATATTATTTCAAATTAAATTATCTCTAAAATTTATTTTATCCTAATTATTAAATACTTAAATTAAACTAAATAAAGAAAATTAAATTTTATATAAATACGAATTAATCTTGGTTGTGGGAAACTTATTGGGAACTAGTAAACACTAGATCTTCTTTCTCAACGTTGTCTGACAGTTAGAATTAGTAATTTCGTTCTATCATAGGTGAAAAACAGTGTCAGGATTAAAATTTATTAATTAAGAATTTAATAATAAATTTAATTTATTAATTATGAATAATTTTTAATATATTAAAATAATTCCAAGATTTAATTATCAAAGTCTCGGGTATTACAATTTCGATTCAATTTCACGGAATGTCTTTGCTACTGAAAAAATTCAGAAGCGAATGGTTTGGAATATTCAATTCTTGTAGCGGGCTTCTCTTTCCTGTTTTTTCCAGCTTCAAAAGCTTTTCCTGCGCCCCATTCCAAGCAGGAACCGAGAGTCTTTTACTTTTCGAGTTGGGAGATTGCATAAGGAGAGCACCCTTCTTCTACCTCGGTGATTGAAAGGGTTTGGGATCAACACGAAGGCTATTTGACGCACTGCTGAAATTAAGCATCGACATTTGATAGAGGTCAGAAGGGCCGGCCTTCTTATTGAAAGTAAAGTCTTCTTCTCTCTTGGGTTATTTTGTCCGCATAATAGTTTTTGTTTGTGAATATTCTTTAAATTGAGGTCTGTGCACATTATATTAGAAGTAGAGAGGATTATGATATGAAATCTTCAATAGTAGCCACCTGATCAACCCTTTTTTCCGTTTTAAGGTAGCAATTGTTCAGCAGTTCTTGATGCTTCTATTATGGTGATATGTGACTAGAGGGGTTTAAAATACTGATTATTGATAGTCTACTTCTTCAGGGGCATGTCTTATGTTGTATTTGGCATTACGATGATTTCTTCTTGGGGTTATATTTATTTCCTGTATTTGGCTGGCATTTGGATAATCTAACTGTTTTTCTGAGATCTTATCTTTCTTGGGAAGTGTTGGTCACAAAATAATTTTTCTTCTACTCTCAACATTCTGTTTGATTCAGGAGAATTTCTCTTAGTGTGATATTTGAAGATATTTCTTTTTCCCATTTTCCTCATTTTCTTCTTCCCTTTTTTTTTTCTCTCTTTTTTTTTTTATTTTTTTATTTTTTTTTTGGGAATTTCCTATTATCATGCACTAAGAAGCAGACGTGTCATTGTAACTGAAGACAAGTGGCTACATAAAGAAATTTCAATTCATACTTTTTGACGAAAATTTTCATTACTTAACTAGCAAATTATCTATCTTGTAAATGCTTTAGGGATTGCTAGAGGATCAGTGGTGTCTTGCAGTGAGTCTAGAATGAGGATTGTAGGATTGACCGGAGGGATTGGATCAGGTAAGAGTACAGTGTCCAATCTTTTCAAGGCCCATGGTATTCCTGTTGTAGATGCCGATATTGTTGCCCGTGTAAGCTGCCTTTTGCTATTTTATTTCTTTATAGTTAGTGCCTCTTTTTTGTCTCACATAAATGAAACTCTATTGAATGTTCCACTGAAAAGATTTAAAAAATAATAATGATGGAACAGGTGTTGTTTGTGTCTTTGTGTTGGAGGACAGGATGTTTGTGTATTTTTTTTTTTACCAATGGAATTTTGATTTGCAGGATGTTCTGAAAAAAGGCACTGGTGGCTGGAAGAAGGTTGTGGCTGCATTTGGTGAGGAGATCTTAAGGCCTGATGGAGAAGTTGATCGTCTTAAGCTAGGCCAAACTGTGTTTTCTGATCCCGAAAAACGCCAACTTCTCAATAGGTGAAACAAATTTTTACTCTTTACTTTGAACATGCACATTTCCAGAATATTGCCTCATATTGTCACTTAGTATATGTTATATATAGGATTCATCAATATTAGCAACATGGAACTGCGATAAAACAAGTATTGGAGGAATGAGAAAATTTTAAATATGAAAATGTGAAAAACAAGAGAAAAGACACAATTATCACAGCTGTTGTTTTCAGGTGAAGAAGAGTGAAAAGAACCTTGTTTAGGAAATATTTACTTAGATCAAAATATATGTTATATTTAACAAAGGGACCATTCTTGAAATGAACCTTGAAGTCATGTGGTGGTAGAAAATGAGATTGCTTAAGGCATTTGACAGCAACATGTTAATGAGATGTTGTTTTAGTTGCAAAAAAACACTAGCAGTTATGAACTGTTGGCACATATGTTTGCTAAATGACGAAGTTCAATGCATATGCTATTATCACCTTTATCTTCTGATGATTTGATGTGTAAGGTTGCCAATTTGCAAAGAGATTCCATGTTATGATCACCTTATCTTCTCGTAGACTGATATATGGCCAAGTGAATTACGTTTGCCTTTTCATCTTCAACAGAAGTCTTTTATGGATAAATTTTCCCTTTTGTGATCTAATTGTTGCTTAATGTTCTCTTACACGTGAAAGGCTACTGTTCAATCACTAATGCAAAAAGGAAGAAGGGAAAAAAAAAAAAAAAAACACAATGGTAGGACTCATGCCTTGTTAATGTTGATTGGATTGAAGTTTCTTGACCAAGAGCCTGTAATTTTCACATCCTGAATCATACACAACATTGATTGTGTTCAGATTCAGGATCTGTTTTTAAACCCTGAATTTTGGCAAATATATATATAAATTCTTGTAGGTTACTGGCACCATATATTTCCTCTGGCATTTTCTTGGAAGTGTTGAAGCTATGGATGAAGGGATGTAAAATCATTGTGCTTGATGTTCCTTTACTGTTTGAGGCAAAACTATACAAGTGGACAAAGCCCATCATTGTCGTTTGGGTAGATCCAGATACACAACTCCAACGTCTGATGGCAAGAGACGGGACATCAGAAGAAGATGCGAAAAGTAGGATCAACGCTCAGATGTCTCTAGATGTCAAAAGGACCATGGCTGACGTTGTAGTAGATAATACAGGATCATTAGAAGACCTGAATGAGAACTTCCAGAAGGCATTAGTTCATGTCACGAAGCCCTTAACATGGACCGAATTAGCACTTTCTAGACAAGGTGCTCTTTTCTCCTGCATATCTATATTTTTTGGTGTCATCATATGCAGGAAAATTTTGTGAAAAAGGATCTTTCTTGTTCTCTATGATGGAGATTTTTTTGACCTTAACTGTGTAAAATAAAAGTGTTTAGCGTTTGTCAAATCAATAATTTTGAATGATATTCACAAGTTACTTATCATTACCATTTCAAGTTTCAAGATTTGAAATAATTTAGCTTCATCGAACACGGGCCTGGTTGACTATGAAAAATCGATCAGCCGCCTCAGGAAACTTGTGATATAAATATGTGACCAACTAGTGGTAGTTTTTTAAAGATTAGGCCTGAGGATTAAATACCTGTCCAGAATTCCACATACTGCTGAACGATGATTTGCTAAAAAGGGGAAAAATTCAACAACATTGACTTAGCTTTTTTTCCTTTGTTTCATTAATGTAAGCCAGGAAAAAAGGGTTGACAGTCGTGATTCCTAATCAGTCTCATCTGTAGAAAACTGTCCAGTGTCCACCACGGGACAACCATTAGATTATTACAAAAAAGGAAAAAAAAAAAATGGAACACCTTTTTTGTGGCAGCAACCTTCCTTAGCATGCTTACACAAGTTTTCCCTGCAGTGGGAATGTCTGATCAGAGGGAGACTATGTCACGACCAGAGTTTGCAAGGTGACTAGGATATCACAAACTAGTTTATTTTGGTTTTCTGATGTGAAGGGCCAAGAAAAACTGGGATAGTGATAAGTCACCCAGTGACAATGAGCCATGCAAAGAGAAATCTTAACCAATGCAATAAAATTTGAGTAAGGAAAAAAAAAAAAAGACCGTTGCTGCTGCAGCTAAACAAATGATCAGCAGATTAGCATATTTGGTTTGACACATAAAGCCATTACACTGATCTTATTTAAGAGGTCCTTTGTTGGCTGCAGCAAGAAGAATATTATCAGAGGGAAGAACGTGAATTTTGTATCAATTTGTATTACATTTACAAATAAAAAGTAAGCATGTTCGGACATCAGATCAAGAAGCTATTTTTTGCTAGCATTGCAAAACCTTTACTATATAATATTATATATAAATATACCATGTATGAACTATGATCAGAGTGGGAAGGGGGAGGGGGATTTGCAGAAATTTACAGGGGGGAATCAAAGGATAAACCGTTGTACATGTAAAGAACTCTTCCACTAATGGACCAGCTGCTATCTTGGCCCTGAAAGCCTTACTGCTGAAAGATAAGCATCACTATTACAGTCTGATGGCCCTGATGAGGTGCCTTCTTCACTGATCGATTTAAAGAAACCTGCATAAAGTCTTGACCCTAATGGAGAAGAGGTTGGTGGTGGAGGGACAGGGCTGATTCCTTCAAGCATTTGCACTACTTTTGTCATTGGTGGCCTTAGGTGCATATCATCCTGTATGCACCACAAAGCAACTTTGATTGCTGTAGAAACCCTCTCATCCTCTTCATCAATCTTTAAACTTGCATCAATGATTTCCTTCAATTTTCCCGCTTCCATCATTTTGAATGCGTACGATGGGAAATGGGACTTCTCTGAACTTGCTGAAGGGTCATAATTTTTTCTACCTCCAATTATCTCAAGCAGCACCATCCCATAGCTGTAAACATCACTTTTCTCTGATATGGCATAGTTTGTGATCCATTCTGGTGCAAGATACCCCCTTGTCCCCCTCAACGTTGTGAAGACATGGCTCTGCTCTCTTGTCATTAGCTTGGCAAGACCGAAGTCTGAAACTTTTGCCATGAAATGATCATCAAGGAGCACATTCTCAGGTTTTATGTCACAATGGACAATTTTTACATCACAATCTTCGTGTAGATATGCCAGACCTTTAGCTGTTCCTAGTGCAATGTTGTATCTTGTATCCCAGTCCAGCATGAATTCCCCTTTACCTTTCCTGAACAGCCATCTTTCCAGAGATCCATTTCCCATGAACTCGTACACAAGAAGACGGTGAGTTGCTTCTGCACAAAAGCCTTTAAGCCTTACCAAATGGAGATGATGAATGCTCCCTATAATGCTAACTTCAGCCCTGAATTCTTTCTTTCCTTGTCCAATCCCTTCCAATTTCTTCACTGCCAGTTGAGTTCCGTCAGGGAGAAACCCGTGGTAAACTGATCCAAAACCACCTTGCCCAAGCTTCACAGAGAAGTTCTTGGTTGCAGACTCAAGATCTTTGTAGCTAAAACGAATAGGCATTCCAGATAAGTTTTCCAAGAAATTATCCTCCTCTGAAGACTCTTTAGGAGAATCCGGCAGCTTTTTGTGTTTCTTCCGGTGGTAAAGATAACCACCATAAAGAAGTCCAAGAATGATTAACACGGTAGAGATCACAATGCCGATGACAACTGGGAGGCGATTAGTCCCACCTCCACGGCTCTGTTGGCTTTCCCCAGTACCACCGTTTCTGGACACTTTAATGTATGAAGCATATCCCGCCCCATTATCTGAGCCTTTCAAGTTCCCTATCTGATCAAACAGAAAACAGTTCCCAGTACTGTTATCAAAGAACATAGCAGTGCAAGAGCAATTTCCCAGGCAAAATGTTTTGCAGCCACTTAAATCTGTTTTAGAAGAGGGGGAAACATACCCAAGAGCAAAATAGCTCAAATTGTCCCCGGCATCAACAAGCTGTGCAGAATCCCTGGATGTGTTGCAAAACGAGAGAATCCTTGGTTTACAAGAAGGAAGAACAGAAAGGCATTGGCATTGGTTACCAGGGTAACAGATATAATATGGATCACAAGCAGCAGGCCTGCTGCACTGATCTTGTGGTATTTGTGTTGGGGAAGCAGCAATTGAGCCTCCAGTTTGAAGGATGCTGAAAGTGATAAAACCATTATCACCTAAGACTGCCACCCAAGTGGCATTTGCATCAGTGTTATCTGAGAATATAAATTGTGACAGCAAGACTTTGTTTTTATCATAAAACTTCCAAGAATTGGCATCCAGAGTTGCAGAAGTGACATCCCCTCCATCCATGTTGATGATCTTTCTGGTATCCCTAACCAAAGTCCAGTAAGGCTGAGAAGGTTGGAAATCAACAGAGAGAATCATCCCTCCAGACTTTATTTCAAGGGAATAGGTTAAGTTATTGTTGTTGGGATTGCTCACAAGTTTCATTCCATCAGTAAACTCCTGGTTTGACAGAAGGGTGTCCGTTGGATGGCTAAAACTCTGCCAAATTATGCTACTGTCATTCCCAACCAAAACCAGATTCCCAGAGTCCCAGAGTTCCATTGCAGCGACTCCCTTATTAGCAGTATCAGTGGACCAAATAGTGGATCCTCCACTTTGCAGGTAAGCATTCCCGGACTTATCAAACAAGAAATTATCAGAATTGTGGATAGGGGAGGCTGTATTAGCAGACCATGTTACAGTCGATGTGCTCTTGTGCATCACCACTAGCAGAAACAAAGTAACATCTTCAGTATTATCAAAGCCAAAAGCGAAATTGGAATTGTTGGACAATAGAATTAATCCATTATTATCTATCCAATTCATTTGGGCTCCTTGAAATCCCAGATCCAACCTGCCTGTTCTTTGAACACTTGCCATACAGGTCTTCAGTAATAGATTAAACAAGAAAATGACTCTGACACATTGGAATCCCCAAGTTCCCATGGCCACGACAAGGAAGTAAAAGCTCTGCTAAAAACAATTTAGAATAAATCAAAGCCAAGACATGAAGAAGAACATAATTGATTATACCAAACGAAAATTATCAGAATTGGGTACCCAAGCCTGAGTTTAGAGCACTCAGAAACAAAATTCTAACTCAAATCAAGAATTTCAAGAATCAGTAAGATATTGGTTAGGAAATCAAAATTACACAAGTGACATGGAGGAGAGCAGAAAGAGGGGTGGTATGTATGGTGGAATTACCTGGTGGTGTGTACAATAATAAAAGATGAAAACTTTGAGGTCTCAAAAAAATGAAAGGGAAAAAAAAGGGGGTAACCAAGAGAAGAAACCACCGATACTGTCAGGCTATGAACCATCCGAGCAGTGACAAAGCGGGACAAGAAAAGTAGCCATGAAGACCAATGCACAGGCGCGTTCACATATCCATGAAATTATGGCCATAGACTCTGGGGGGGAAAAAAAAAGAGATGAAATTTTCTGACTCCAAAAAGAAGAGCAGGCCACCAGAAGCAGCCAGACTGATAGCAACTATTCATTCAGCCATCGAAATGGGACCTAGTTAAGTAGCTTCTTCAACTGAGAGAGAGAGAGAGAGAACTCAATTCGCAAATTTCATTAATGAAAGACACAGGAGGTGTACGAACAAGAGTAGGGGGGAAATGCAATGCATACAAAATACAACCCCCTCCTGGAAGTGTAACAGAAATCAAGAATTCAAGAGGCTTCTGGCTAAAAACTCAAGGAGAAACAAACAAGAAGATTTTGTGGTGGGCAAAGACTGCTTCTTGGACTTTTCTTGAATTAAGAAAAGGTAAACTAGAAATCAGATAAAACCTAGTTTAGCTTATGTCAAAGAAACTGCAGAGATCTGAGGAGGGTTTATTTTACCTTTTTTTTTTTTTTTATATAGTATATATATATAATTTTTTACAGCCCTCTGCTAAAAAACCAAGAACAGAAGAGAAAACATTGTATTAATTTCATTTGGAATTCATAGGTGGGTGACAGAAAGGAAAAGGAAAATGCAGATTCATAAATAACTTTGAAGAAGAATTAAAATAAGTAATGAATTAAAATAATAATAATAATAATAAAAGAAGATGTGGGGATTGTGCATGTCTCTCCTTATTGATTTGATTTCAAATTGATTAATGGGGAAGAGTTGAAGAAGTAGATGAAAGAAATGAATGCTGGTTGGAATTCTTTATTGGTCAGCTTAGACAAATGTGATCGCTGGACTTCAACAGAGTCAAAATCCCACACCACGCACCCCCTACCCCCCGGGGGAACTCTTTGCAACCATATCCTACTCTTCCACCATAGCTTCTTGTTTTCATTTATTTACAAGAACAAGTAATCACTAGTTAGTGTCCCCTGTCCACTTATGCACAATTTATTGGACTTTTTTTTTTTTTTTTTTTTTTTTTTTATATAACAATTTTTAATTTTTTTTTGCCTTTTTCTTTTTGAAGTTATAGAAGGACAAAAAGTTATGGCAGATGGTTGAGGGTGTTTTGAAAAGACCACTTTGAAAGAATTGTCTTTATCAACTGCTGTATGCCCTTTGACCTTTCTCTTTGTGCTTTGCCTTTCCATGCTAAGCTTCTTCTTCCAAATCCAAGTACTGCTGCATGCATTGGATAAACGGATGGATAAGTTCCATCATAACTCCATCAATGAAACCAAGTCTACCGGCAACACATGGTATTTGATAGCCGGTCTTAATTAGGAAATTGATATTGACTTACTTTTCATATTATTTTTTATTAGATAAACGAGTCCTCATATATACTACAAAAAAAAAAGAAAGAAAGAACTATTAAGATACTTTTAAAAGTTTCAACAGAGTATATATTAAGATGTTTTTTATATTAATACACTTAATATAAACGTTTCAACTAAGATATATGTGTCTCAATTCTAACAAAGTGAATTTTATGTATTAATAAGATGGAGTTTTTAAATTGGAACTTTTTGAGACATTTTTAAATTGTCTAAATACTTACTATTTAAGATATTTTTACATATGTAAGTAATAGAAAACTTTTAAAACTTATAATTTTAAAATATCTTAATAAATATGTCTCAATATATTTTTTTTTTCTTTATAGTAATATATATATATATATATATATATATATATCTTATATATATAAGATTACACACCTTCTTCTAGATGGAAATTTAGAAGGAAATTTTTTTCTAATGGTGCTATGGTAAATATTTTAAACTTTTTTGGTCTTTTAGTCTTTATAATTATAAAATTTAATGT
>JAXGGT010007391.1:0-21682 GCA_035583425.1 Marsdenia floribunda
AGCAGTAAGATATTTCTCTCGTCTTCTTTACTTCTCCCAATCAATTACATATATTGTTTATTACCTATTACTAACTTCATCATCGGAGGTTAAACCGGGGGAAAAGCCCCTCCTCATTTTCGGAAAGCAGAAGCAGATATTCATAAGTCAGGTGAACACATTATTTTACGTGGTTTAGTGGTACCAAGTTTTTACCACATCACATTCAAATCATGAAGCCCATCAGGAACTGAAACTAATATACCCCATCATCGACTTCCTCCCTTTCATTTTCAGTCATTAAAGCACTAAAGATTCTTGAATGTATGAAATCTGTGTTCACAAATGTTATCTTGATTCCTTGTGCTGCAATTTTGTTACAAAAGTGCAAAAGTGACTTGGCATGCCCTTGGGCTGGGCATGCAATTGCGGGTACATGTGGCTTATTCTCCATAGCTATTTTGATTGTTCACTGAAATGGGATGTCTTCACGTATCTAGTACAGAGAAAAACCTCTAAGATAAACTGATATCCTCATTATGCTTTTTCTATAAAGGAGAAGAGAAAAAAGAAACAACATATAATAATAATAATAATAAATGCAAATCAAAGTTTGTTAAGAAAGTTCTAAATATCTTTTATAGATTATGAGGTGATATTTTCCTAAAACGCTTTTCTAAGACATTATCTAAAGACATCAATAAAATTAAAATTTGTATCATTTTAATTAACCTAAAAAATTAACGTTGTTAACTTTTATTAAATCAATATTTATATATATGTATATATTTACAAAATAAAAATTATAATTACATTAGAAAATTATTTTTCTCATCAATCTAAAAAAATTAAAAATATTTTAGTAATTAAAAAAATATAAATATTAATTAACAGAAGTTAATAATATTAATTTGTTAACTTAATTAAAGTGATATATTTTTTAATTTTATTAATATTTTAGACCATATTTTATAAAAATGTCTTTAGGAGATACACGCCTATTATGAGGGAAAACTGTTTTTCCAACTATGCTGAAGTTGAGTCATAATAAATAGATCTGTACGGCATAGGTAATGGATAATTGTCGGATTTATTTGGCTAACAATTTTTTATTAAGTGATTTGGTTTTAAATTTTTTTTTTTTTAATCTAATTTTGATTGTCCAAATTACTTCTTTTGGTTAATAATAAACAAATTCTAATCAAAATTTTTAAGTATTAAAAATAAGTAGTGGATTTTTAAGAGATTTAAATTTATTAAGACTTCTTTTAATTTCTCATATAAAATTTTAAAATTTTGTTAAGGCCCCTAAAGATTGAATGACCTAAAAATAGGTAAACTGAAATAAAATAGTTATTTTGTCTCTTATAATAATTATGTACTGAATAAATATAAAAATTTTGGCTGAATATTTTTTTTTAATTATTGATCATGAGATTAAATTTGTACAATTAAAATTAGATAAGAGATAAATTTGTCAAAATAAAAAAGTATTTAGGACCCGCTCAAGTAAGGAAAATTCTCGATTTTAGTCCTCTAACTATTTACGTTTCCCCAACTTGGTCTTAAATTTTTAAAAATACCTAACTAGATCTTATAACTATTTTCAAATTCTGAAGTAGGTCCTTCCATCCAAAATCCTCCCCTTTTTCGACAATCCCATTCACATGAGATATATATGTCCTCTTTTTTGAGGATATTTTGTGGTAATATCTTCCATCCCTAAAAAAAAAAAAATTATAAAATAACTCCTCATTACAGTGAAGTGAAGAAGAGGAAGAAGAAGAAATTTCAGTGGTGGGGAGTTAGTTTATAATTTTTTTTTGGAGGGATGGAAGAAATTTTCGAAAATGCCCTAAAAAAAGAGGGCATGTGTATTTCATGTGATTGGAAGTGCTGGAAAAGGGAAGGATTTTGGCCGGAAGGACCTATTTCAGAATTCGAAAATAGTTATAGGATCTAGTTATGTATTTTTAAAGATTTAGGACCAAGTTCGAAAAACGTAAATAGTTACAGGACTAAAGTCAAAAATTTTCCGCTCAAGTAATAAAAATATTAAGAATTTTTCTTTGAAGAAAAAATTATTAAAAGATTAAACCGATCAATTATCTCATAATTAAATTTAAAAAAAAAAAAAAAAATCTAAAATGTCTTTTGAGAAACTTTCCTCTAAAATAAATGGGAATCATAATAAGTGAGAACCATAGGTGAAGGACAGAAAAATTCTAAACTACATTGAAGAAAATTTTCCTTCAACTTATATTGGTAAATCGACGAGTTTCATTTGAAACATTTAACAGAACGTAACTTTTTTGTTTTTTTTTTCCGGGGGAGGGGCGCTGAAGTTAAGGTCCTTTTATTGAATTCTTCTTGTGAAATTTTTTTTAATCTTTTTTTTTTTTTTTTTTTTTTTTTATGTACTTTTGATAATTCACATATCTAATTGATCCATAGCACTTCTTACAACTTTAGTCCCTATTATTTTATTATTATTATTATTTTTTAATTCTTTATCAGTTTAGGTCCTTCTTTTTTGTTTTATTTCTCCCTTCTAATTTTCTAATTATTTATTTCGTTCTTTCGAATACATGCATTTTTATAATTGTAGTTAAGTTTGACTTGAATCTAATTATATTAATTTCCATTTTGACATAAAACATAATTATTTTATACTGCAATAAATATTTTTATTATTAAATTATATAAAGATAAATCTTAACAATTAAATATATAATTGTTATTTCTCAAACAATAGTCATAATTGTTTATTAAATTATCTTAAAAAATTATTTAAATATATTTATTTAAATATATATTTTATATGTGTCTGAGACCGTCAGTCTTGATGTCATGATTTGGATCTGTGAGCCTGTGTCACAACTATAGACTTGATAACACCCACGATTAACTACTTGACACTGTTCTCACTGTAGTTAACATTGAGTACTTAGACTCATGCTTATATATCATATCATCTATATATATACTTACGATTTGAGTGGAGTATGATCAAATTTACCTCCTTCAAGCCCAACGTCCCATTAGGGCCCAACACAACAAATATGGCCTAAGTCTAAAATTAACCAATAGATATTTAGGACTTTAGAGGTGGCTCCCACCACACATAGTGTAGCACTTAGCACTGTTCTCGCTATACCAAAAGAGATATCCCGATTTAACAATGAGTACCTAAACCATATTTATATTTCATATCACATATTTATGAAATTGTAAAGTGGAACATGGTATCACACTTGAGCTTGTATTAGAGTTGTAAATAAGTCTAGTTGTGTTTGACACTAAATGAATTAAAATTAAATTTAATGAATTTTTTCTATATCTAACCTTATTGACACATGTCATATTCATAATATTTGTACTCTAACCAAAATCCGATTGAGAAGTACAAGTATCATTCCATGTGTACAATAACATCTATTTTTTATAAATAATTTTAGAAACTATTTTTTTCTTCATATCTTTTACAAATTTTACGAAATATAAATTTCTTTTTAAAATGTAATTAACAAAATAAAATTTTAAATGAATGAACGTATTTCCACAACTCAGGACTTGTTCATTGACCTATGACGCTATCGGTTAAGAGAGTATTATGTACATAATCTGATGAATACGTGCTTAGTAGATATTGGTTGTCTCGCATGGGATGTAGAGGTGTGGTGTGACTCATTGCAAGCATGGTGATTCCTTAAGCATGGGACCACTGATCTTGTACTAGTGTTCGGGGCATGACAAGTTCTCAGTGGCACCTTGGTCTAGTTGCGTGAAGAGGGGGTAGCTCCAATGACTTTCCTCTAGACCCGGATGTGGATGCAACTACCGGAGGGGTCAAGGTTTAGCCAATAGTTGCTATCTTTTCCCAAATGTCCATCCATGTGCTCATTGCTTTGTTCTTCTTGCGGAGGAGTTCAATCCACATCTTGGTTCGCCTGGTGTGTCAAGGCTCAACTTCTTTCCCTATTCAAGTGGTAATGTAGGTTTTCAGTAGGTTAGCCCAGGCGTTTTACCATCGGAAGCCTTTAGTTGGGGGTATTCATTTGTAGAGTTGGTGCCGACATATGCTTGGCATAAGTGGCCTGCTATGGCACCGGTCGAGCAAGTGAGGACAAAGTCCATAGATTTGGGAGCAGAAGTGTAAGAGTTTCTCTTGTAAGCAATCGGTGGATAGGCTTGTCAATAGGTTCAAGTACCTGAACCCAATTAAATATTTTTAGATTTGGACCCTACCCAATACATGATGAGTCTAAAAATTTTATATCTATACATGATCCTATAAGGTATTGGGTCCGAATTGAGTATACTTTACTAGAAAATTTATTATAAAAAAATAAAAAATAGTTTAATTCTTATAAAATTATTGTTTATATTTACACAATTTGATTATAATTATTATAATCACAATAGATAATTCATGTTAGTTAAATTCTAAATTAAAATTTAACAATCTAACAATTATCATAAAAATTAAAACAAAAGTTAAAATTCAAAATAAAAATACAAAAAATAAAATAATAATATAAAGTACAGTTCATTTTTTCTGTCAAATTTCTCTTTTCAAAAAATAAAGAAAAAAAAATACAAAAATACAAAATAAATAATAAAATTATAGAATTCAATCCATTCTAGCTAGTTACTTTAGGAAATGAAGAACTCTCCTCAAAAACCTCAATAATACAATCATTTGAATGTAAAAAAAAAAAAAGAAAAAGAAATTATCAAAGTAATCAAATAATATATAAAGAATGTATCATAAAAAAAAATTATAATTTCTTACGTACCTTTATTTTTCTTTAATTCAATCCAATCGTTTGTAGTTATTAATCCTTCTACAGTATTAAGAAGTAAAGATACACGAGATTTATTAGTTATCCTCCCTCCAACACTAAATGTAGATTCTTATTATTAATTGTTGTTTTTTTTTTTTTTTTTTTTTTGGGAAAGATAGAATGCATTAACATGTAATAGGATTAGCTAAAGAAGCTAAAAGAACATCATCCGGAAAAATTAGGGAAGCACTCTCTAAGATATTTTGATTTGATGCCTTGCTAGCAATTTGGTTAAAAGCCCTTCTAATGTGACAATGAGAGAAAGCAGAAAAGGAGGACAACATGGTTTTAATGAGCTCCACAATATGGCCAGTAGAAGAAAAGTCTTCCTATCTTTGTAACGCTTTTTGGATTAGGGAAAGGCAATATCAACAAAAATGAATTGAATGAAATCCTTGCACACTCGCCCATCTGATTATATGAAGGAAGAAAAAAGCTCCGACCATCTCAATGTTAGTGCCCTAGAAAGTAATACCGCCTAATAGCCCACAGGGCAGCGCTACATTTGGCCACTAATTTGCAACACCAAACGCTGCTTCCAACTTAGTTAAAGCACCATCAAAGAAAATGAATGCATACTAGAAGAAGGACAACCCAGTTGCATTAGAATTCTATTCTCATGGATTGTGCAATGTCGAATTGTAGGTAAATATGAGAGAGATGGCATCCAATGTCGGCCTATAACTATGATGTTAGAAATGCATATGGGTTTTTGCTAAAAAAATGGCATTATTTCTAGCTAGCCAAATCTGCCAAGCCCATATGCAAAATCTAGCAACTAGATGAAGATTAAAGGACTAGAAAAGGTGTTGTAGGAGGTCAAGGCAAGAAGGGGCAGTAACTGCATGTAATGCATATTTTCAATTTGTTTGTTTCTAGACTTTTCCCTCCACTGTGCATCCAAATAGAGCATGTTTGATTGAGTCTGCATAAATTCACATATCTGCTGGGATCATAGGCCGGTGTTCAGTCTAGTGGAAATAGCCTCCCCAGTGGCAAGTAGGCCTGCAACAGTTCTCCAAATGAAGTGATGGACTTTAGGAGGAATTTTTAAGTCTGTCCAGATCATAGGATTTTGATTAGCAGAAGTCGCCTCTCCCCTCAACAACCTTATATCTCGCATTATGAGCCAATATCCTGATTTAACAAAATATATACCTTTTTTAGAATGAGACCATACCAATTTGTCTAGGATATTGCGAATTGTTTCCACTTCACTGGGTAGTAGCCATAACCGTAACATATAAGTATTTCAAGAGAAAGTAACGGGATTAATGAATTGAGACACCTTGAGAGGTCCAAATTTAAATTCCTGATTCATGAGTAGCCTCATAGAGGGATATCCAAAGATCCATTTATCTCAACAAAATTGGATGTTTGCCCCCATTGCCAACTCTGAAGAACAATCCTTCATTGAGTAAAGAAGTTCCCTAAAATATGCATTTCCACATATAGCTTCCTCTTTGGCGATATTGAGCCTGCAAACTAGAAGAATTAGGGTAGTATTTGGTGCGCAAAACTCTTGCCATAGGTGTGTTTTGTAGAAGCCGCCAACTTTGCTTGGCAGGTAGAGCTAAATTGAATGATTTCATATCTCTGAATCCCATAGCCTCTTCATGCTTGTGTTTGCACATGAAGATCCATTTCTTCCAGTGGATTCTACTATGATTCCCATTTCTACCCCAACAAAAATCAGCCATTAAGGAGTTTACTTTCTGGTATATTCCTTTAGGTAATAGAAAGCACTACAGAATATACAAAGGAATTACTTGGACAACAGCCTTTATTAACACCACTTTACCAGCAGCTGAAAGTAATTTTTCTTTCTAGTTTGAAAGTCCTTTCTGGACACAATCGATGAAAAATTGAAATTTTTGGGATTTTCCACTAGGAAAGTGCATGGGCATACCTAAATATGAACCTGAGAAACATCCAAGAGGGATATTTAAAGCTGCAAGGAGAGTTTCTTGGAGTTCCCTATTGATACTATTGTCGAAAATCATTGAAGATTTCTGAAGGTTAACCAACTACTCTGAGAGATGTTCATACCTATTGTGGATTTTTTGGATAGTGTTCACTTCCTAAATTGAGGCCTTGGCTAAGATGAGGCTATCGTCTGCGAAAAGTAGATGGGATACCTGAAGACCATCAGAACTAAATGGGATTCTACTTAATTTTCGTTGAGATTCTGCCTCTCAAATGAGTGCTAAAAAACATTCAGCACAAATGATAAATAAAAATGAAGATACGCGATCGCCTCGCCGAAGTCCCCAAGAAGGATACAACACTTTATTAGATGGTTGGTCATTTATTAAACGGAAAAAGAAACAGAGTTAATGCAATTCATCATACAACCAATGAACCAATTGGGGAACACCCTTTTTTTAATTATTATATGAAGGTAGTCCCATTCTATATGATCATAAGCTTTTTGCAAACCAACATCAAGCCCATAAAAGACTTGACAATAGTAGAGGAGGAATATAAATCGTGAAAGCATTCAAAGGCTATTGTCACATTATCAGTGATCAACCATCCCACTATAAAAGCCAACTATGACGAGTCAATAACGAATTAGATTACTTCCTTAAGTTGGTTGCTCAACACTTTAGATGTAAGTTCATAAATTGTGTTGCAGAGGTTGATAGAACGAAACTCCATCCGTTGAGCATGTTTCACTTTTGGGATTAGAACTATAAAGGAGTGATTAATCTTATCATGATCAATTCTGCCTGCAAAAAAAAATTGAAAAGGAGTGGCAGAAAATCTTATTTTATGTTTGTCAAAAGATGTTTAAGGAAAACACAATGCATGCCATTGGGGCCTAGGGCTTTCGTGTTACATAGTTGTCCAAGTGCTTGCTCGATCTCCTCTACTATAACCAGAAATTTTAATTTGTGTTGTTGGGTTGAGGATAATGCAATAATAGTTAACTGATCCAAATTCAAATTTCTAGGACCTTGTAAGGTAAATAATTTTTTTTTTTTTTTTTTTTTTTTTTAAAAAAAGTCCATCGTTGTTGTGAACAGTGATTTCGCATTTGCAAAAATTAAATAAGAAATAATGCAAATATAAAATCAATTTTAAAATATGTATTTCATTAATTATAGACATATGGGTACAATCTCTATCTAATCTGATAATTCTTTCCGTCAATGGATTCGAAGGGTCTTCTGACTTGATCTTCCAATGGGTTTGATATGACCCTGAGGGCCTTTGAGACTTAATTTAGAAGATGGATTGGACTTGCAAGAGGAAGGATTTAATATGGCAAAGTTTCTCTATCTCCAAGACTCTTGTGTATTCTTTTTGAAGCCCCTCTTGCTCTTCTATTTATAGAGGAAGGGATGACAATGCAAGAGTCTCTTGTGGTGATGTGGTGCCTTCCAATTGGCTGAGGCACTCTTTCAAATTCTGATTGGTCAGTCTTTGTAACACTGTCACGTGTTAGCATACGATTTGTTGTAGTAAATGAATAGTAATTTGTAATAAGTAATTAAGTGGAATTTTATCTATCACTTAATTAATTTAAATTACTTTACAAATTTTCACTGTCTACAAATTGTCCCTTTGGAACTTGTGCACGGAATCAAATTATGTAGATAAAATTAACTCGAAGATAAATATGATTCTTTGAATTTTCAAAAAAAAAAAATTTTACGAATCAGTATTTGAGTGAAATTAACTCGTAGATAAATATGATTCTGTTTTTTTTTTTTTTTTGTTATATATATATATATGTATATTTAGAAAATGATTTACAAATATTTATCAAACAAAAAAAAAAAGAAAATGATTTACGAATAATAAATTAAATCATTTATTCGTAAGAGATCAATAAATCAAAGAAGTCAAATAATATTAGAAGACTTCCATTCTCTCTCCGAGAATATCTGGTTTCCATTTTTTCTCTTTTAATGGGTGTGAGCTGAAGTAGTTTCAAGAGTCCCTCATCAAAATATATTCTTTTTTTTTTTTTTTTAATCTGGACTCTCTTTCATGAATCAAAATATATACCATCAAAATATCTCTTTATTTCCTTTTTTTATTTTTTAATAAAAGATTTCAATCAAATTAAGAAGACTTTCCCATTTGATGCCTATATAAAGTGTCATCATCAAACTCATCTTTCGAAGAAGGCAGAAGTGAATATTTTTCTTTTTTTTTTTCACGCCTCTTCTTTCTTTCTTTTTTTTTTTTACAATTCTTTTTATTAATTTTTTTTATTCTCTTCCCTTTTTTTTTTTAGATTCGCATCGTGCCCATTTTATGAAGAATATGGAGAAGTTTTCATAGTCATTCCCGAATTCAATATCTTCATCGTCTTTCATCTGTACCTCCATCGACATTCAACAATGATCCTTTCCGGTACTGACTCAAAAGTGTCAGAGTCATCAACTTTGCCAACATCAACGTGAATCAATTGTTTCACCATCAACATGGAGTAATCAATTCTTCCACCATTAACATGAAGGATCCATCAACATAATCATTGTGAATGAGTCATCAACATCAACGAGCCATCAACATGAATGAGTCATCAGCGTCAACTTGAAGCCATCAACGTGAATGAGCAATCAACATCAACTCGAAGGGTTAAGCACCCATCAATATGAACGAGTCATCAACATCAACTCGAAGGGTCAAGGTCAAGTACTTTATCCATCAACATGAAGGAGGTATTGGTCATCCAATCATCCAAAGTCAAATGACTGCAAGAAAACGAAAATTCCTGCACAACTTCTATTGCAAAAATAATATCTCAACATTTAGCCATTGCAAATGATCTCCACCATTCAAATTGAAGGTAAATGTGTGTTTTATTAGCAGTAAAAATTCCACGTTGATCGGAGACAAATTGACATTCCAATCGTAAGAAAGAAATATATTGTCGGAAAACAAGATACTTATGAACAGCTTCTGTTATGGTAGTAATATCTCCAAATCACACCACTGAAAAATGATCTTCACCTTTCAAATTCAAGATAAATGTGTCTTCTTCCTACTGTCAAAAATTCAGCTTGATCTATGAAGAATTGATGCTCCAATCGTTACAAAGAATTGGACTGCTGAAGACTGCAAACTTCTGTTGGACAGCTTATAGTTGCGAAAATTATACCAGAAAATCTGACCGTTGGAAACTAATATCCACCATCCAGATTAAAGATAAATATGTTTCCTATTCTATGTAAATATTTCAGGCTGATCGGATGGCAATTGACTCTCCAAAGATGCTGACTGTCGGAAGACTAGAGGCTCCTGAACAGTCTATGTTGCGGAAATTGTACCAGAAAATCCGACCGTTGAAAACTAATCTCCACAGTTCCGATTAAATATAAATGTGTTTCTTACTTTTTGTAAAAATTTCAAGCTAATCGGATAGAAATTGACACTGCAACTGTTAGAGAGATGCCGACTGTTGGAAGACTGGAGGCTCTTGAGTAGCTGATGTTACGGAAATTATGCAGCAAAATCCAACCGTTGAAAAATGATCTTCACCATTAAAATTGAATAAAAATAAGCCATCTACATAGTGAAAAAATTTTAGGTTGATTGTAGAAGTATCAAAGCTTCCATCGCAAAAAGAATCAGACTGCAAAATAGAAAAGAACCTTCTAGACAGCTCATGTTGTGGAAATTATATCTGAAATTCCAACCGTTGAAACTTGATCACCACCGTTCAGATTAAGGAAGGACGCGTCCTTTACTTGCTGTCCAAAATTCAGCCAAATTGGAGGTAAATTGACCACTCGATTGTTCAAAATAATTTGACTTCCAAACTGAAATTTTCTCTTCATTATCAATTTGACATAGCCATCAACCTTGGTGATATCATCCACTTCACCAATCATCAAGTCAACATCTTCAACAACTTTGACAGTGTTGATCAACATTCTATGCAACTTGGATGATTTCTGGATGTGCAAACTTGGAACTTTATTAGAAGATGGTGTTATGCCCCTTTGTTCTTCATTGTTTAATCCTCTTTTCTTTTATTTCTCTTTTTATCGTAAAATATGGATCATCAATGAAAGGATTAAATTCCATTATATGATTCCCTTTTTTTTTATTGATTTTTTTTGTTAAAACTGAATTTAGAATCTTGTTCTGACCTGCCTATGTATCCCATAAAGGAATCAAGTTAGACGTATTTCATATGTGTAGTTTAAACTCATACATCAAAGGAGTAACCTGCAGTTTTAACTGGCGCGTCAAGAAGCATCATTCATATCATCATTTAACAATTTATACTCGTGCTAAGGAGCATTCATATCAACTTATGGACAGTTTACACTCATGTCAAGGAGCCTTGTTATCATCATAAAAATAGTTTAAGCTCGTGCCAAGGAGCCTTTATCATCATGCAGACAATTTATACTCATGTTAAGGAGCCTTCATCATCATGTAAATAGTTTACACTTGTGTCAAGGAACCTTCATCATCATGGAGATAGTTTATGCTCGTGTCAAGGAGCCTTCATCATCCTGTAGACAGTTTATGCTCGTGTCAAGGAGCCTTCATCATCATGTAAAAACTTTAACTTGAACTTCTTAATTTTTTTATTATTATTTTTTCACTAATCAATGAATACTTCATAGGAGATCTTTTATTTAGATAGTTTATACTCTTATCAAAGAGTAATGTGCAGTTTAACCTCACGCGTCAAGGAGGAACTTGCAGTTTTGAATTCAAGTATCATCTGTATTTGGAACTGACTCTTCATCTTCAGATTCTGAGGCAAAGTTACTCCCGCATTGATATTCTTTGTGTTCAACATCAATTTCAAGTGTTTGATTGACAATAATGCTTAACTCCATTTCCCGTCCGCGCATAGCTAATTCTTCAAACTTTTTTGGTTGAATGCTATTGAAGATTCCAATGCATTCCTTGGATACACATCTCGATAGCAGATTTCTCACATAATCTATCCCTGCAATTTAGATTTAGGCTCCGCCATCAATTGATATAATCAACAGCTGGTTCATCCTCCCACTGCTTTGTATGACTCAACTCAAGTATATTTACTGTTCGGCGAGTGTTGTAGAAACGATTCAGGAATTCAAATTCAAGTTGATTCCAACTGTTGATTGATCCGGGTAGCAAATCAATATACCAATCGAATGCACTATCTTTGAGGGAGCGGACAAATTGTTTGACAATAAGATCTCCATCTGTACCAGCATTGTTGCATGTTTCCACGAAATGGGCAATGTGGTGCTTAGGATTACCTCTGCCATCAAACTGCTGTAATTTTGGAGAAAGATAGCCTACAGGCATCTTCAGACTTTCAATTCTCCTTGAATATGGCTTTGAATATGCAAAAGAGGATCTTAAATTTCCTGCACTTTTATCATTTAACATACCTTCGACAAAGTTCTTCAATTCACTTGTTGAAATGAGTCCATCAGCAGAAACATGAATTGTTTGTTCTTGTTGGATTTTTTTGGATCCATCAACCATTTGAGCGACTTTGACTGCATTAAAATCATCAGACTCTTCAACTTGCTTGAAGGCAGCATCTTTTCGGGTTTTCTCAACACATCTTTGTGCAGTTTGATCACTCATCAATTAGGCGATGATGAGATCTTGTTGTGCAGATCGTTTCACAAGATCTTCCACGAGCTTGGTCAAATTCACCAATCGTTCTTCTATTGTTGTGGCTTACACCATCATCACAGACATGACTAATGAACTTGCACCAAAATCTTCATGATCACCAGGATTATGCATCAGTTTTCGTTGAACAGCACCCATAGAATCTAAAACTAGATCCATGCATTTAGATTTTGCCAAATCATATCCTTTATATGATTATGACAACATGCCCCTTTTTGCTTAAGTGGTGAGCCCAACATATGTTTCAGACATCATAACGCCAATGCCAGTATCAGACGTGACACTTTTCATTTTCGACTCCATTGATGAGATTTTAACGAAATTGAGATGAGTGGTAGAGATTGTCCCACTGGGCGTACCAGAATTATGAACAGCGATTTCGCGTTTGTAAAAATTAAATAAGAAATAACGCAAATATAAAATCAATTTTAAAATATGTATTTCATTAATTTATAAACATGCGGGTACAATCTCTATCTAATCTGCTGATTATTTCCGTCAATGGATTCGAAGACCCTTTAGGCTTGATTTCGATCCGTTTGAAGATATCGATACTGGATCTATTCTTCCAACGGTCTTCTGACTTGATCTTAGAATGGATTTCATATGACTCCGAGGGCCTTTGAGACTTAATCTTGAAGATGGATTGGACTTGGAAGAGGAAGGATATGATATGGCAGAGTTTCTCTATGTCCAAGACTCTTATGTATTCTTTTTGAAGCCCCTCTTGCTCTTCTATTTATATAGGAAGGGATGACAAGGCAAGGGTCTCTTATAGTGATGCGTCACCTTCCAATTAGCTGAGACACTCCTTCAATTCTGATTGGTGAGTCTTTGTAACATTGCAACATGTTAGCATACGATTCATTGTATTAAATGAAGAGTAATTTGTAATAAGTAATTAAGTGGAATTTTATCTACCACTTAATTAATTTAAATTACTTTACTTGTTATCTTTCTTTCTTTATAATTTTTCTTGTATTTACAAATATATATATATAATTGAAAAATAAAGTTTGCTACATTCTTTGAATAGGAGAACAAATAAGAAGAGGAAGGAAGAATTAATACGGAAATAAAATACAAAAATATTTAGAAGAAAAACAATAAAAAATAATAATTGGTATGAAAAGACAAGATTTGTAAACATGAAAAAAAAAATTAAAATTAAAATAAGAGTAAAAGGTTAATATCACGGTTAATAATGCTAATGGAGAGGATTAGCAAAAAAATACAAAGTGTGTGAACTCCGAGAAGATCAAGCAACCAACTTCGAATAAAAGAGAAGAAGGCACTCTGAAGTATACTGAAAAATATACTTGGATATAACAAAACACTCGGAGTGCAAAATGAATCATTTCTCACTCCAAGGGTCAAATCAAAGTATTGAATGACAAAAAAAAAAAAAACTATAAATTAAATATTTATTTAATTTATATTTCTGACACCTATATTGACTAAAGTGATAAGTTATCAAGTGGATTCCCAATTATCTACTTTTAAACTTATTTTGAAATCTAGCAAGGGGTACATATGGCAACCATGCAATTAATGTGAGCATATAACACTAGCCACTTGGAAAAGATCAAGCCAAATACAAATCTCAAAATATAACCTGGTTTGCTAATAAAAAGGGCATTAATGTGCTAAAATTGGCATGTCTTTAGACACAAGAAATATATGGTCTTCTTAAAAAAAAAAAAAACTTTATAGTTAATTTTCATCTTTCGGCTTTTTCTCTTCATTCATTCCTTCTAACTTGATTGCCGAAGGGTTCATCGGGGAAGCCCATCTCCGTTGAACTTTTTCTTTTGTAGATTTGGATCATTCAGGAAGCTACATTGAGAGCTAAAGACAGTCAATTATATTTTATCGGTTATTATTATTCCCTTTTAGCTGAACATTTTCTTATCTAATTATTTCTTGGATCAGTTTGGTTCTGTTATAGGGAAACATTAGGAAGATTGGCCCTTTTTCAGTTCAAGAAATTGCCATTTCATTGATAAATACTCATTCTTATCTTTCATCTTTTTCTGCAAAAGAAAGAAGTCATTTCCAACAAAAATATCTCAGCATTCAACTTTAGGAAGAACACATTTTATAGCTACTGAAACTCAGCCATTAACTTCAAGAGCTCAATCACTACAAGTGGAGACTCTAGCTGCAAGACGTCCTGTAGCTGAACATTTAGGTCCCCAATCCCTTTCTGATGACTTGAGAGATCAACTTAACAGTCAAAGGTCTCATGCATCCGAGAGAAATGATTAACAAGAAATACGAAGAATGAGAGAGGAATTGGAACAAATGCATAAACAACAAAAAGTGATGGAGGAATGGTTTAAGTTCAAAAGGCCAATGGATGAATTGGGGCAAAATTTGCCACCACCGGAGTTTATGAATATTGGAAACACTACGCGAGTAGAGCCCAACATGTTCCCCGGAGTCCACCTCATAGAACTGTTCCAAGCAGAGAACAAAGTCTTCACTCAACAAAGAAGTGCGAGTCCTACACACAAGATGAATCCAATCCACGACCAGTCTAGGGACCAACCATCTCAGGCTTGTAGAACTCCTAGCGAAGTCGGTGAGTCTCATCATACCTCGAGACTCCCACCTTGGGCACCTAGCAAATACTCCGATCAGAGACCAACCAAGCCCCCGACGAGAGTGAGGACTTCTATAGAAAGGAGATCAATTGAAATTGGTCCAGTCACAAGGTAGATTAGAGAAGTCTCCCCAAACTCCAATCTCAAACTTCCTCAGTTTATGTTATATAATGGAAAGAGCAGGCTTCAAGAACACATTTGCAAATATATGTCAGCAATGGAACTGGTTAACAATGATGAAGCTTTGTTGTGCAAGGCATTTTCGAGCACCTTGTCGGCAAGAGCGTTGACTTGGTTCACATCGCTCAAATATAATTCCATTGACTCACGGTCCGCCTTGGAGAAAGCGTTTCTTGAAAAATTCAGCACGACCGAAGTAATTCCAAACACTCGGGGATATTTGACAAATGTGAAACAAAGAGAGGGGGAAGTCTGTTGTCTTGCTTTGAAAGATTTAAAAATGTATATGATTAGATTGAAGGGCTTACTGAGGATACAGTGCTTACATGCTTTGAGGGAAGATTTCAAAGTGTGGCCTTGTATACCGAACTCCGACTAAGAAAAACCAAGACATTGGGTGAAATGTTCAACATAGCTCATAAAGTTGCATTAGCCAAAGGGAATACTGTTGAGGAGAAGTTTGGCTTGAATAAGCAGAAAAAGGAGCAAGGCAGCCATTCACAAGATAAGGGAAAACTTCCGTAACTTCGGATTTCAAAAAAGGAGGAAAAATCGTACACACAAAACAGAATCATTCACCGCTCTTAATGTTCAAAAGGAGGAATTGGTATCGGTACTCAAAGAAAAATATAGAGTACCAGATCCAGAGCCAATGCATCCTAGTTCTAGAACTTCAGGGATAAAAGCAAATTTTGTTCATTTCACCAAGATCACCATCACCTAACTGAAAATTGTATACATTTGAAAAGGGCCATCGAAAAGCTGATTCAAGAAGGAATTCTAGGTGAATAGAAAACTCTGAATACTTCGAAAGCCTCTGAAAAAGGAAAGGAAAGAGTGATCGATGTAATCACCACTAAGGTACCTACCTTGACACAACTAAAAAAGTAAATCAACGCTTTAAAAGCATCATTCATCATCACGGAGTATGTAAACGATAAAGAAATAATGACCTTTTCAAGGTCAGAGCTCGTCTCTACTTCGGAGATCAAGGCAAGTCCAGTTGTGATTGAAGTCGTGATGAATTTTCCAAACATGAACCGATGTATCATCAAACAAATCCTAGTAGATACCGAAGCATCAAAGAATGTAATGTTCTATACATTTTTCAAAGAGATAGGTCTCAAAGATGGACAATTGACCCCACTTGATTGGAGGGGTTTACTTCACACATGGTAGAAGTAAAGGGAACAATGGAAATGGGACTTGAGCATCAGGACGTCGCCTATAACTAGAACAGAGAAGATAATGTTCTATGTTGTAGATGTGGAGTCAACCTACAACGCAATAATGGGAACTCCCTCACAGGTGCAATTTGATATGGTGGTATCATTACAAAACCAAAAGGTAAAATTCCCAACTCCGCAAGGAACCGGCGAAGTGAAAAGTAATCAGAAGAATATGTTAACTTATCTAGTTAAGACCAAGAAAAAGCAGTCCTTGGTTGAAGTGCAACCAATGTAGATTGATTTAGTCTTGGTAATGATAGAAAAGTCGGAGTAGAGAGAGGTGCTTGTGAACAAAAAATATCCTGACCAAACGATAAAGATTGAAGGGGAAATTCCTGAGGAAGAAGCAACAAAGCTGAAGGAGTTTTTGAGGAATCACCAAGACAACTTTGCTTGGTCAATAGATGATATGGTCAGATTGAGCGAAGAAGTTATTGTGCACAAATTAAATATCAATCCCACAACTACTCCGATCTAATAGAAACAAAGGAGGTTTGGTGAAGAAAAATAGAAAGGTATGCGAGATGAGGTAGCAAAGTTGCTCAAAGTAAAGTTTATAAGAGAGGTGAACTACCCCACATGACTTGCCAATATTGTTATGGTAAAAAAGTCCTTCGAAGAATGGCGCATGTGTGTAGACTTCACTGAGTTAAACAATGCTTGCTCAAAGGATTGCTACCTAACTCCCCAGAATCGATCATTTGGTAGATACCACTGTGGGATATCGAACTCTGAGTTTTTTTGATAGTCTATTATGTAAGCAAGGTTCTTAATGGGCCGATATCCCGATATTCTAATATAGAAAAATTGGCTTACACTTTGGTTGTTGCAGCTTATTTTGAGTCACACCCAATCACAGTATACATAAATGCACCACTTAGGAAAATTTATCATAACTTGATCAATCATGAAGAATGCTCAAGTGGTCAATTGAATTGGGCGGTTTTGACATAACATTTGCACCTCGCAGTGCCATTAAAGCACAAGCGTTAGCTGATTTCCTTACTGAGACCTCATTCACCACTGAGCAAACAAGCCAAGCAATAATTTCGTACACTCCACAACCTAAGCAGAACGTTCAATTTGGGATCTTAATAGTAGATGGAGCAATTAGCGCAAATGGAGTAGGAATAGGATTATTGTTAACATCGCTAATTTCTCAAAAAAGTGAAGAGCAAAGTATTAAACTCAACTTGTTAGTATCGAACAATCAAGTAGAATGAAGCTATTTCTATTGGAATGAAATAGGCAGAAGAAGTTGGAATATCTGCCTTGAAAGTTCTTAGCGATTCACAAATAGTGGTGCCTCAAGTCAATGGAGAATATGTTGTCAACTCCAATAATATAAAGGAGTACGCGAGGTACGCATAGGATTTGAAAGCTAAATTCAAAGATTTTGCCATTCAAAAAATTGACTGAATGTAAAATCAGAGGGTTGATCTTCTATCCAAAATAGCATCAGGTGAAGTGCTGAATGAGCTTGCTATCAGTGTCGAAGTGATGAGCCTAAGTCTTGGATAAAATCATAATATTTTTTTCATTAATGATGAACCTAAGTCTTGGATAGATCAAATTAAGGATTTCATTGAGCAAGGAACTCTTCCAAATCAACTAAATGACGCAAAAAAAATTCTGGAAATAAGCAAATCGATACATCATTCACGAAGGAATTTTGTATCGAAGATCTTTCTCGAAGCCTTGCTGAGATGCATCCTGCCTTCAAGAACAAAAGCAGTTCTAGAAGAGCTACACGAAGGAATTTACAAGGGCCACCCTAGGGCGCGAGCTCTCGTAGAAAGAGTTATCCACCAAAGATATTATCCGCCAACACTTCGCCATGATGTTGATTATTTTGTCAAAAGATGTAAGAGTTTCCAAAATTTCAAAGATAGTCCCCGACTTCCATTAATTAAATAGACGCCAGTTGTACCAACATGGTCATTCGACATGTGGGGAATGGACCTAATGGGCAAATTTCTTAAAGCAAGGAATGGGTTTGAGTATTTGTTTGTGGTTGTTGATTATTTTTCAAAATGGATCAAAGCCAAGCCGTTGGTAAATCCAATGGAGGAAAATGATAACATATAAATTTATACATTTTGGACCCTCTATGCTTACTATTTAATACATCTCTCTAGTATTCTTAGGACTTTTATTTGTTATTTGGATTATTATGCTTTAATAGTATAATATTAAATTGTTAGATTTTTAATTATATTTTTATTCTATTTCATGCCCAAGTCCAAATGACCTGGCGGACCTCATGTCATAGTTTTATGAAGCCCAATATGCAAGAGATTCGGGCTAAAATTAAAGGGGCCCTTAAAGTCCAAGAAAAAGAAGAGAAAACACTAAGAACAAAAGGAGGCAGATTAAATAAAAAGAAGAAAATCATATTAGAGAGGGAGGCTACATTTTTTGAAAGAAGAGAGAGAAAGAGGCGAGATTTCTAAAATTACAGAGAGAATTTCGGAAATCATGGAGGTATTACAAGATTTTGTAATGGCAGCTTAAACACCTTGTAATCGGTCTAGGGGAATATGCTTCCAGGGCAATTCAGAGTTCCAAAACATCATTTATTTCGAGTCGTATTGTGATTTTCAGATTTGATTGCATTTATTTATGAAATTGAATGATTATTTATTGGGTTGAATTTTTGAGATTGCATTTAGTTTTGTTGGCGATTGTTAACTGAACTTTCATGATTATCTCTATCTAATTACTTTCAAATCTAAATTTTTTATGGATTCATAGATTACCTTGATGTTCATAGGTCTTAGATTAAGTAAGAGATGTTGGATTAGATGATTGTCTAAGAGACCTATTAATACTTAATTGAAGTCTAACAGGTTGTTAGTAGGTGATCGGATCTGATTTGGGATTCCAAATTAGAATTCAATCAAGGGATTAGAATCTCAATTCGAGAATATTAGGAAGAACGAGGAAGAATTAAATTGGAGCATCAACCCTAGGCTGATTACGTTTTCTCATTATTGATTTGCATTCTATTTCATCTTGTTTATTTGTTTTTAAATTTCTGTCAAGTATAAAACCCCCCCTTTTTTCGATTGAGATCAGTGGGTTCTTAATTTTGATTTGACGATTAAGGCTTCCTTGGGAGATGACCTGGTGAGCACTATATTACTTTCTAGTTTAAATTAATCTTAGCCGGTTTGACAATAGTCGCAAATTAATCCTTTACCAAAAAACACTTTGAATTTCTTCCATGATTTCATCCTATGTCAATTTAGAGTTCGTAGAGCTATGGTAACAGACCATGGAACTCAATTTTGAAAGAGGTTCATAGAGGAGTGCAATAGATTAAACATTAAGCATTGGAAATCTTCTGTTGCTCATCCTCATGGAAATGGCCAAGCTGAACCTGCTAATAAATTAGTTTTGAAAGCTTTGAAAAATAACTTGGAAGGAAAGTCCAACAAATGGGTCGACAAATTGGACCCAGTCATGTGGGCAGTCTGCACCTCAACTAGGGGCCTCACTGAAGAGACTCCATATTCTCTAGTTTATGGTTCAGACACAATAGCACCAGTTGAGCTCGCACTGCCCACATATGGAGTCGCGAACTATGATGAAGTGAAAATTTGAAGTTCAAGAGCAGTTTTACCTGGATTTGTTTGATGAAAAGAGGAAAATAGCTCGACTCCATATGGAAGCGTTCAAGCAACAAAAGAAGTCAAATCGCGACAAGAATGTATGGAAAAGAGCTTTGTAGATAGGGGATTGGGTCCTAAGGAAAATCGAAGTGACTAGCCAACAAATGGAGGCTACTAAGCTCACTCCAAATTGGGTTGGCCCATACCTAATCAAAAGTGAACTGCGATCGGGAATATTCAGATTGGCAAAAGAAGATGAAACAATGTTGCCTAATCTATGGCACACAGATCATCTAGAAAAGTACTACATGTAAATAAATTAAGTTTATTTGCGAAAATGCATGAAGTTCAAGTAAAATAACACTTGAACTTCTGAAGTTAACAAGATTAATCTTGTTTACTCATTCTTTAATTGCCTATTGCATAGTCGAAGTACAAGTACTTGGACAAATTTGTGATTTCCATTTATGAAGTTATTGAAAGTCGAATCTGTTTGTTTTTATCAATGAGCATTATTTAATTATTGCTTATTAAAAATAAAGCAAAGAGAAAACAAATAGATAGCTAAAAATCAAAATTCGACACTTTGAAAATTCATGAGAAATAAATTATTCATTAATGATAAAAATTTACAAAATTTCTTACTCTATTACAAAATAAAAAAGAAAAATTCAAAATTCAAGAAGTAGCTGGAAGATCTATAGAGGGGTCCACTGGAGGCTATGAAGTTGAAGCCACAAGAGAGGGATCAAGATTTTCTACAGTTGGAGGAATTTGCGGCGGAGTCTGATCATAGATGAAAGCTTGCTCAACTCTAGTAAGCTTAGTATCATCGAAGTCGTCATTAGCAACGGAGTCCAGAAGCAGTGAGTCCACTAGCTCGAAGAAATCAGGAGAGACTAGTATTGGAGAAGTCCACGGTGGCAGGCCTTTTCCTTCATATTTTTTTATCTCGGCCATTTCTTCGTCAGTGAAAGGAACAAAGTTAGCTCCACCCCGAGCCTTTGGGTTAGTGAAGAATAAGTCATAGGCCTGGAGGAGTGGAGTCTTATCCTTGAAGAAATTGTGGGGTTGCCTAGCCATGTGTGCAACTCCCGGTTCAAATAAACCACAAACTCCTCATCCACAACATCCTTATAGGACTCCAAAGCCTTAAACTCATTGATGATGAATTTAGTGAAAGCAGATGACCTATAGTATTTGACACTTTTTTCTAAGCGGTGAACCGCAATCTTAGCTCTTTTCTTGGAGTCAATGAGCTTGGAGGTTTTCTCCGTCAACTCTTTGTTGGCAGCTAACTTCTCCTTCAGTTTGTCAATCTCAGCATGACGAGAAGCTTTCTATGCTGCCAACTCCACCTAGGCCTTGTTTCCCTCATTTAGCATTAAGTTGGCTCTCCTCTCTTTTGCATCAAACTTCACCTTCCACTCAGAAGTCGAAGTCTCTAACTTGTTGCACTCCTCTAAGTTGAGGTTGTAATCCCCCATAGAGTGAATCTTCTTAGCGGTGTCAGCAAGGTAGAGTCCACAAGTGGATATCTATCAAAATAAAAGGAGAAGTTAAAAAAGCAAAAACAAAAAAAAAAAAAAAAAAAAAAAGAAGAACAAAAA